>JASDQU010235074.1:0-14224 GCA_032191745.1 Picea mariana | reverse complement strand
AAACTAAGAATAAACCCAAGAAAAACAATAATCAAAATGAAAATGCAAAAACACAAACACAACCACCTACTACTGAGAAACAACCACAACACAAACCGAAATTTCCATGTCTCATTTGTGGTGAATATCACTACACATGATATTGTCCTCATCGGAACAAAGTTTCCAAACTTTTTAAAGGAAATTATCAACCCATTGTATTGACACATCCTTTTCCACAGCACCAGTCACTATTTTCACAAGCTCCTACACCTTCAATAAAAGGTAATCCAAATCATCCTTCTAATGAGGAAGCTTCATCGAGTGCACACGTTTACATGTTTAATGGGATAGATATGACCACTCGTACTACAACATATGAGACACCTCCAGGTAAACTTGATAAGGAAAAAGTAACTACTAGTACTACACCGGATCCACCACCTACTACGAGTACTCCTCCATTTGGACCACTCCATATTGAGAAACCTAAATTTGACTCTATTCTATGCCCTCCCAAGAGCACAATTTGAAATTCGACCTTTAATCCTAACTCACATGCTGCTCAAAGCTAAAAAATTGTTGAATATTTGGCTCAAGAACCTTGTTCTATGCCATCTCTCAAAGTTATACAACACTACCCTAGCCAACATAGGACTCTCTTGGTAGCCATCGGAGCTATAGATCCTGAGTCATCAAATAATATCATCATTAACCTAGATAATTTTAAAACATGAATCTCTCACCAACTCACGTTCCATATCAATGTCATTGTCCATAATCAAAATATCCATCGCACGATCTTGGAAGAGGGGGAATCCACATGTGTCATGTCCTTGGCTTGCTGGAAAGGCCTTAAATCAACTGGTATCAATCAATCTCCCACCATGTTATGAGCATTTTATGGAAGAATTTTCTGACCTCATGGATTATTACAATCCTTAGTCATTCAATTGGGAGGAAAAACTATTTCTGTATATGTTGAAGTAGTCGATCCTCCCATCTATTATAACATGTTTCTAGGAAGAATTTGGTTCTATGATATGACTTTCTCCGCTTCATAGGTTTTTTGATGCGTTCAATTCCCTCATGAAGGTAAAATTGTAACCATCGATCAGTTAGATTACTAAACCCCCAACGCTCTCACTCAAATGACCAACAACATTCCTTTTCTAGGAGACTCAAAAATGACTTATCAAAGTGTTGGGGTAGATATTTTGAAATATTCTTCACTCATGGGTACCTTCCCTACACCTCTTCCTCCCACTACGCAACACATTGCAATGATCAATATGATGTTGACTATGGCACATCAATCCTTTGAGTCATCTGATCCATGGATCATGCCTAGTCCCTTATAATTTAATACACTAGGTGACACCATGCCACTTAGTCTTGCAGAGGTTGAATACGATGCCATCCATTCTACCTCTCCTTCTTTGGACGACCAACATTTGTTGGCATCTATGACTTATTCGTTACCATCCTGGTTAGATTCCCTATTCTCTACTTTCGATTACGTCCTAAATTTTTTTCTATCAGATGAATCTATTATGGAAATTCTTAGTATCAAGGAGGCACCATGGGATGACAACCACCATCATTCGTCCTTTCTTCCCAGTCTGGATGACATAGGGAAAGATATGTCATCTATCTTTACCAGTGATATCGTCGAATCTCTCCAATATCCAATACTCACTCAAGCTACCATCTCCTAAGGTAATTTGGGAAATATCTCTTCCACTATCACTGTCGACATATCCATTAAAGAAGGTATTGTGGAAAAAATACAACTAGGCACCAATTGTTAAGCTAAAGAAGTTGAAACTTATACCACCTTGTTTAAAGAATTTCCCGACATTTTCACATGGAGCTATGAATAAATTCTAGGGATCGATCCATCAATCGTTGTGCATGAAATCAAAACTTACCCAAGAGTTAAACCTGTGAGACAAAAGCTTTGCCTGGTCCATCCTAAGAAGATTGCAGTAATCAAGGAAGAAGTAGAAAAACTTTTGAAAATTGTTTTATTTATATTGTCCCTTTGACCGAATGGGTTTCCAACATTGTTCTAGTTACCATGAAACAAGGGACCATTCGTGTTTGTTTCGATTATTGAGATCTTAATAAGGCTTGTCCCAAGGACAATTACCCTACACCCTTTATCGACCAAATTATCGATAATTGTGTCGGAAGTGTCATTTTCTCTTTTATGGATGGATTTTCTGGATATAACCAGATCGACATTTTATCGGTTGATAAACACAAAAAAACCTTCATCTTCCCTTTGGGGACTGATCCAAGTGGATACTGGTGGCCACCCACCTATTCCAACTGGCTCCTCTAGTCATTTTTTAGTTCATCACATTCTTTTGTACTTCTTTGTAATTATAGGTTCTACACTTCTGGGGTTGTCTCAAGCCCTACACATCTTCCAGGTGGATACTGGTGGCCTTCCACCTAATCCAACTGGCTTATTTTGTATGTTTTCATGTTAGCACATCTTTTTGTACTTCCAGGATCGTTTTGGGGCCCTAAACAGTGTTTTTTTGGCGTTCCACAATCAAATTGTAGACAAAGTCAGAGTATGATAGCATAATGCATAGTTCTCAAAAATACCTTTCCAACGGGCTATCCCCCACCTAAAACAGAGATCGTATGAAAAATTTACGACCCAAGGAAGTTAATGTACTAACTTACAAATGGGGCCCACATGACTTTTGGCCTTTCATCTCCTAGGGTTAGGTTTTTGGATGTCTAGGGTTTTGGAAATCATGTTTATCATTAAAAGGCCTGGAGAACCTCATTTTAATCATCTTCTTGTGAATGAGCATAGTCATCACATCTCTTCTCAGAGATAAAGATGCCACCATTTTAGCGAGTCTTGAACTCTGTATTTTTACAGTCTCTTTACAATTGTATCATTAATAGAAATCAAGTTTTTTTGTATTTCTCTGTTTCTGGCAATTTTCATGAGTATTTCATTGTAATTTCTTTGAATCATTTCGTTCCAAAAATAATCCAGATTAGTGGTACCAAAGAAGGCTTCTCTTGATTGTTTTTCAACGCATGTCCTCGATGAGGTCCAAGTATATCTAGTTGGGTCTCGAGCTTGTCTCTCTTGAGGAAAATTAGTCTCGCACACCCAAGAAACCCTCAATATCGACAGGAAAGAAAAACATCGGAGAAGAAGATTCTATTAATTGGTTGCTTGAGAAACTTCTCGCACGACAGAGGGACGAAATGATGGATAATTTTTCACACATCCTTCAATGCCTATTGATAGCAACAAGCACATCTTCATCAAGTGGCTATTTTGGAGGAACCTCTCCCTTCAAGCTACAAGTTAATTTTGATATTCCCATATTTGAAGGTTATATAGATGCGGATGCCCTAGAAAAATGGTTAAATCTATTAGCAGGTTATTTCTCTATTCAAAATATTTCTGATAGGAAAAATATCACCTTTTCACTCCTCAAATCTCTCCCCCATGTCAAACATTGGTGGGAAACTAATTGGGAGAAAAGTTCCACAGAGGAATCTGGACTATATGGGGTTGATCCCACTTGGAATTTTTTTGTGGATGCATTCAAAGAACAGTATTATCTTGTTGATAACTATGAATACTAGTACATGAGATGGACCACAATGCCACAAGAGAAGAGCCAAACAGTGTCATAGTTCACAAATACTTTCCATAACTTTCGCACCAATTTGGGTATCAAAGACTTCGAGTGGAATCTGGTTTTGAAATACCATGGGACTCTGCATAGGTTCATCCAAACCAAAATGTATTTCCTAAACATATCATCATTGGGAGCTGCCTATCAATATTTTGTCAAAATCGAGCTGAGATTTAGGCACCAAAACAAATGGGAATTTGGATCTGCAAATCTGCAAGAACCAAATCATGGTAAATATGGACCTAACCAACAACCTCTCAAAAACCACTCCAAGACACAACACAAGAAGGGAAAAGGAAATATTAATAATGACACTGGGAAGTGGTGTGACTTCCACCAAATTCCCTTATTGTACCCATTTCGTCACTTAGGCGAGAAAAACAATGGCACTTTCATGCCTAGTTGGGCCTACTAGAAAAGACAGAAGTTCCTAAGTGGTTTAAACAAGCCAAAACGTGGAATAAACAAATATATAAACTAAAACAACTAAAGAAATAAAAACTAGAATGCATAAGAAACTTAGAACCATAAACAATCAACCAATGACCAAGATTATGCCACCAATGGATAACTATATTAGTTGGAAAAACACCGTAGAGAAAAATGAGAACTTATGAGTCCCCTCTTCCTCGTGAGGGCTCTTGAGTTCCCTAATGGAGAGCTCTTCTTACAATGGAATAAAAATGGAAAATGATGAAGAAAATCAATGTCTATTCCCTCAAGAGGTGAGTGGAATGGCCTATTGGAATGACGCTTGAATACTCCAAGGAGAAAAGAGGATTCTCAAGGGATAATTTAGGCAGCATAACAATACTATGAATATCTTAGTTTCTTAGTGAACCCATGGCTTCCATTTATATCATTTCTTCAAGGAAAAATTCAACTGGTTCTTAGTGTGAAAAAGGGGCCCTTTAGGGCACCCTTTGGTCCTTGACCAGCCCCCAATTCAGATTTCACTCAGATATGGAGGTCAAATCAAGTTGGGAGCTGGTACATAAATGGTTGGGGGATTGAAAAGAAACATAAATGCATCATTCATAGGAGTACATGGATTTTCTCATACACAGTCGAGCATTTGGCACATTGTGTGCTCTACGGGATTTGTTGGCCCGCACCACCCTCACCCCCAATTTCTAGCTCTAGCCATGCCACCCTCACCCCCAATTTCTAGCACCACTACCACAGCTAGAGGTAGAAGGAATAATAAAGAGCCCACTGTTCCACTTCCTCCCCGAGTTCAACCTCCTTGCGCACTCTGCAAAAGAGAGGGACACCCCATTAATATATGTCCCTCTCTTCCCAAGTTACGCAATATAATCCAACTCCCTCGAGCAACCACACCACTCACTACTTCTCCAATAACATCCAGTACTACGACTCTGTCCTCCACTATAGGAAGTAAAGGGATGTGAACCAAATTCATTTGTGCCATCTATTCAGAATATGGCCACTAAACTCATCATTTCCCCGCTCTACCTCAGTTTCACCAGATGCTAATGGCAGTACGCCAAACCTTTTATAAAGATCCCTCTCCACCACCACTTTTAGGCAACCACGTCACCGACATCCATTATGTCTCTACCTCAGTCCCCAAATAGATGAGATGCCCTTGAGCTCTTTGTGACTCACTTGCTCACTTCACATACTGGTGTCGTTGGATTGTGGCATACCGAGGTTGTCATTCAAACCCTATTCAACCACATCCAACCAACTCACCAAGGGTTCTTTCCCTCTATAGATACTGTCAACATATCCTCCCCTAAACTTGAGGCACTTCCCACCCCTCCATGGTTCATAGATAGACTATCTGAGGATATTCTCCCAAATCCTCCCAATTCTTTGGTTCATTTCCCCCAAGAAATCTTGCCCCCTACCACAGTCTATCACCCATAGTATTTGGACATTTGGTTTATGTAAAGTGAGCCATCGCAACATGGTTTAGATTTCCCCTCTATGTCTTCACCACTTGAGGACAATCACACTATGAAAATCACCCAGGTTACCTCCCTGGATCCCCTATATTCTTGCATTTTTTACTACGACGAAGATATTCTGGAGGAACTCACTACCCCCAATTGCCCACGGAATGCGCTCCATCATCGAGCGCTTTTTCTCTCACAGTAAGCTTTTGAACCTCCTAACCAAGCCTCTGTATGTGCAATCAAAACCAAGTATTTTAGTCCTTCAGGGCATATAGACTAGTTCAATAACCCTATCCCTGCCCCAGATGCTTTTGAAGAAGAAAACATAACCAATATCTCCTCAACCATCAAAATCGACATTTCCATCAAATCAGGAATCGTAGAAGAAATCACCATTTGCGTCACATGCTCCCTTGAGGAAATCACAGCTTACAAAGCTCTCTTTTAGGAATACCAGGATATTTTTTCCTGGTCATATATGGAGATGCCTGGCCTCGATCCTTCTATAGTTGAACCTCACATCGACACATGGTCAGATGTCGCCCATTCCGTCAAAAGTAGTGCCCACTTCAACCATCCAAAGTTGCGGCTATCAAAGCTGAAATTGATAAGTTACGTGTTGTTGGGTTCATTTACCCCATTGTGTATACCTCATGGGTTTCCAACCCCATCCCCATTAACAAAAAATAGGGCACTATTCATGTTTGCACTGAATTTCACGATCTCAACCATGCTTGTCCCAAAGACAAATTTCAAACCCCTTTCATTGACCAAATTATCGATGACTGTACCAGACACGAGGTATTGTCCTTCATGGATGGGTTCTCCAACTACAATCAAATCCAAAATCCATCCAGCAGATCAGTATAAAACTGCTTTTATGACCCCATGGGGTACTTTTTCCTATCGTGTCATGCCTTTTGGACTAAAAAATGCGGTTGTTGCGTTTCAACGGGCCATGAATTATGTTTTACATGATCTTGCTTGCATCATCCTCGCTTACTTGGACAACCTCACTTCTCAATTCAAGAAACAAACTCAGCACTTAGATGACTTACGCATCGTCTTTCAATGATGTCGCCAGTACAATCTCCACTTGAACCCTCTCAGTTGTGTATTTTTCATCACCATTGGGAGCCTACTTGGGTTTAGTGTCTCCCAACATGACATCACAGTGGACCCCCTCAAGGTCCAAGATATCACTGAAATTCCACCACCTCGGAATTTACGCCAACTACAGAGCCTATAGGGAAAAGATAACTTTTTACATTGCTTTGTCCCAAATTACGCCACTCACACGCACAATTTCCTCTTCTTACTACGTCATGATATCCCATTTCGATGGGATGAACATGCTCAAACCTCTTTTGATGATTTAAAAGTATCCCTATCCAATGCCCCTTGATTACTCCTCCAGACTATGATCGCGACTACATCCTCTACTTATCTGCCTCAGTTGTCTTAGTAGCAAGAGTCCTCATCCAAATTAGGTATGATGGAAGAGAACATGTCATTTACTACATCAATAAAACTCTTTCAAGACCACCCCTGAAATAGAATCACGATGAGAAACTAGCCCTCGAAGTTCTCCTCACAGTTTAGAAACTGCGTCACTATATCCTGCTTCACACTACCAAAGTTGTAGCAGATTCTAACCCCATGCAGTACTTGCTTGATCAACGATAGATTAATGGAAAATTTTTCTGATGGATCGTCATCCTTAAGGAATACAAACTAGAGTTATCAACTCCCAAAAGTAGGAAAGAACTTGTTCTCGCCAAACTCATTATGACGTTTCCCTCAGATGCTAAAGCTCCACCCGTCAATATGTATTTTCTCGATGAATACCTCTTATTCATCCCCTTAGATGACCTCTGGTATGGCGACCTTCACGGATACCTTCAGACACAGAATTTTGGGTCTCATCTCTCTCAAGACGATCGTCGATGCATTTGCTATCAGGCCCCTCGATACCTACTTATCAGTGATGTCTTGTATCGATGTGGGGCTGACACTATTCTTCACCGATGTCTGACTATCGACGAAGCCAACAGAGTATTGAACAATTTCCATAGTGGCGCTTGTGGTGGTCACCTCTAAGTTATGTCCACTGCCCAAAAAATCATTCGAGCAGGCTACCTCTGGCCCACACTATTTCATGACTGCATCCATGTTATCAAGCGATGCGACAAATTCCAGATCTACACAAAACAAACATGAGCGCCATCCACTCTTTTACATCCATTCATCACTATCAGCCCCTTCTGCAAATGGGGCATAGACTCCATGACTTGCAATCCTCCATACAGTAATGGACACAAGTACATAGTCATGGAAGTAGATTACTTCACCAAATGGGTTGAATCCATGTCTACCTTCAATAATACCGCTGACACAGCAGTGCATTTTTTCTTCAACCATGTCATTACTCATTTCGTAATTCTACTACAATTAGTATTCGATTACGGTAAGCACTTTGAGAATGATATCTTTGTTTAATTTTCCTCAAAGCTAGGCTTCTCCCATGAGTTTTCCTCCCCATACTACCCTCATTCCAACAGACAGGTCGAGGTTGTCAACAAAGTCCTCAAAACCATGCTACAATGTAATGTCAACAAACATAAGACCAAATGGCACCATATGTTGTTTTTAGCATTATGGGCTTATCACATGGTAGTCAAAACTTCCACCAGTTTTACACCATTTCATCTTGTCCATGGGATCGAAGCCACGCTCCCCATCGAGTGTGAAATTCTCACATTACACACCTCTATTGAACTATTACCTGACACTTCTCCAATGGAGTAGCGATTTCTGACCCTAGAGTCACTAGATGAAGATCGTCGGTCTTCATTACAGAACAATGAGGCAGCTAAAAAATGGTCCAAAGCCACCTTTGACCTCCATGTCAATCTTCATTCATTTAATGAAGGAGATATTGTCCTAGCCTACAATATCGCCCATGATACTCTTGCTCATGGGAAATTTGAATCCTTATGGCATGGAACCTACATTGTCCAACACTACCTCAATAAAGGCGCATACATCATGGCTTCTTCAGAATGTTATCCTCTGAAAAAAAATGTCAACGGGTTGTACTTAAAGAAGTTTTACGCATGAGCATAGCCATTCTACACTAAGATTTTTCTTTGTACACATTTGTNTGTCCAATCTACCATCTGTTTTATTGACATATGCATCCTCCATGGCCCTACCACATCAGTTACACTTACAGTGCTAGTTGTTGGACACAGAATCTCCCTTCAGTCGCTTGGGCCCTCTATACCCCCTCACATGAACTGCTCCACTCCAGTGGAATATGTTTGGGCTCAGTTACCAACAACCAAGCAGAATACATCATCATTGTTTGTCTCCTCACCAAGGCTAGTCACCGCCACACTCATCACCTTATCATTTTATTATAAGATTCCCATCTTGTCTTCCTTCAGCTCAACAATGTATATCATGTCCAGGATCCTTGTCTCTTTCACAAATACCTGCAAGTTAGACTCTTATCTCAAAACTTTAATTCAATTACATTTACACATATTCCACGACAATTTAATCAAATAGCCGATAATATGGCTAACCTAGTGTTAGATTGACATTTATCACATCAACACATCATTACATATGCATAATCATCAAACATCGGTCACAACATATAGATTAGAAATTATAAACCATCACAAATATAAACACATGTAGACATCACAATGCGCCAAAAGATATCTATATCTATATATATATATAGATATAGATATATATATATATATATATATATATATATCTGCCAAAGTACAAAATATACATCTCTCGTAGTCCAATAAGTCCCCTCACCCCTATAGGTACAAAATGGGTACCCCTACCCTATACATAATGGGTATCAACTACCCTATACAAAATGGGCTCGCAAGCCTATATAGATAAAAAAAATTGGCACTCATGGTGCCCCCAGATATCCCGCCCAGGTCCTCTTTCAGCTAGAGGCACCCAAATAGCTGGGTGTCCTCCAAGTCCAAGGAGAATTTGACCAATCGTCGTTGCCCCTGCTACAGCTCCCCGATGGATCAAGGTCTACCACTCTATCGGAACACTCACACACTGCTCCAAGACCCTCTCGTCCTAGATGTGGGACCACATTCCCTCTGGCATACCCTTAATCACCTCCTCAAACTAGAGACAAAGGTCCTCCATCCCTCCACCAGCCTCTACCTGTGGCTCATGTGATGGTCCCACACCAGCATCATCAAATCTCCACCTCTGGACTGCCCTCATCTCATGTGTTGGCCCAGCACCAGCATCATCTCTCCTACACCGCTTTCCTACCCATGGATCTACTTGCGGCGGTCGCACTGACCCCTAGCACACTGGCTCCCCAACCATCTCAGCCCCATAGCCTTGGGGCCGCACATCTGTAAACACAAAAAACCAAAGGTAGAGTCAGCATCCATATATATATAAACATATGCTACACTATCAAAATCACGAAACATAAATGCACAAACATACCTCTATGATCCCAGACCTCCCCAGAAGGCAGCACCATGTCTAGGTCATGTCAGTATTCCATCCCATTGTATGGATACCATAGTATCACCTGTGGGATATGAGGCCACACACGTACCATAGTGGTCGTGAAGTAGTGGCCACCCTCCCCCCCCACCGTGACGAGCCAACACCTGGGCCCACCACATCAATTGTGTCTCCTACGACCCTGTAGGTTCCAGCAAAATCCTCGGGTGAAAAATAAGCACCCTCTCCATAAACCATGCCACTAGGATGGACCCAAATGAAAAATCACTAGAGTCGGTGGTTCGACACTGGTGAGTCTGCCCCATCATCCTAGAGTGCAACATCAACCCCTAGGAAAACAATTCCCCATCTAGGACCCTCTCTACAATCCTCAGCTGACCTCCCATGATCTGTTGAGTAGCCAAGGATCCATAGATCCTAACAACCATGGCCATGATGCACTGAGACAAGAGCTCGTTTATCACCTCAATATGGAAAATAAAACCTGATATCGGGTTCAACCCCAAATAGTGGCATTGTGCCATATCTATCAGTCTCACATCTCCAGGCAGCTAGGGGTCAATAGGTAGGGTCATTCCTCGGAAGGGGAGCCCGTCAAAAAGTATACATCCTCAACAGCTGAGAGTGTCAGCTATTGTCCCCTCCAACGGCATATGTTTGGGCTCAGCCACCAACAACCAAGCAGAATACGTCATCATCATTTGTCTCCTCACCAAGGTCAGTCACCACCACACTCATCACCTTAGCATTTTATTAGATTCCCATCTTGTCATCCTGCAGCTCAACAATGTATATCATGTCCACAATCCATGTCTCTTTCGCAAATACCTGCAAGTTAGACTCTTATCTCAAAACTCTTATTCAATTACATTTACACATATTCCATGACATTTTAATAAAATAGAAGATAATATGGCTAAACTAGTGTTAGATTGGCATTTATCACATCAAGACATCATTACATATGCATAATCATCAAACATCGGTCACAACATATAGATCAGAAATCATAAACCATCAAAAATATAAACACATGTAGACATCACAAAGAGCCAAAAGATATGTATATATATATCCACCAAAGTACAAAATATACATCGCCAGTAGGTTAGTAAGTCCCCTCACCCCTATAGGTACAAAATGGGTACCCCTACCCTATACATAATGGGTATTAACTACCCTGTACAAAATGGACTTGCAAGCCTATATAGATAAAAAAAACAAAATTGGCACTCATGGTGCCCCCACATATCCTCCCCCAGGTACTTTGTCAGCTGGAGGCACCCCACCAGCTGGGGGTTCTCCAAGTCCAGGAGGCCTTCGACCAGTCATCGTTGCCCCCACTACGGCTGCCCGACAGATCAAGGTCTGCCACTTTGTCGAAACACCCACACACTACTCCAGGACCCTCTCTTCCTAGATGTGGGACCACATTCCCTCCGGCATACCCTTAAGTACCTCCTCAAACCGGTGATGAAGTTCCTCCATCCCTCCACCGGCCTCTACCCACAGCTCATGTGATGGTCCCGCACCAGCATCATCAAATATCTGCCTCTGGACTGCCCTCAGCTCATGTGTTGACCTAGCACAAGCATCATCTCTTATACGCCGCTTTCCTACCCACGGCTCTCCCTGCGAGGGTCAGACTGACCCCTGGCGCACCGGCTCCCCAACCATCTCAGCCTCATGACCTCAGGGCCACACATATGAAAACACAAAAAACCAAAGGTAGAGTCAGCATCCATATATATATAAGGATATGCTACACTATCAAAATCACAAAATATAAATGCACAAACATACCTCTATGATCCCAGACCTCTCTAGGAGGCAGTACCATGTCTAGGTCATGTCGATAGTCCATCCCACCATATGGATATTGTAGTGTCACATGTGGCATATGAGGCCACACACGTACCATAGTGTTCATGAAGTAGTGGCCACCCTCCCCCCCACCGTGATGAGCCAACACCTAGGCCCACCGCATCAATTGTGGCTCCTGCGGCCCTACAAGTGCCAGCAAAATACTTGGGTGCAAAATAGGTACCCTCTCCAAAAACCATGCCACCAGGATGGACTCATATGAAAAATCACGAGAGTCAGTGTTCTGACACCGATGAGTCTACCCCATCAGACCCCCTCTACAATCCTCAGTTGACCTCCCATGATCCGTTGAGTAGCCAAGGATCCATAAATCCTCATAACCATGGTCATGACGCACTGAGACAAGAGCTCATCCATCGCCTCAGTACGGAAAATAAAACCTGATATCGGGTTCGACCCCAAATAGTGGCGTCGTGCCATATCTACCAGTCTCACATCCCCCGGAGGTTGGGGGTCAGTAGGCAGGGTCATTCCTTGGAAGGGGAGCCCGTCAAAAAGTATACATCCTCAACAGCTGAGACTATCAGCTATTGTCCCCTCACAATGAAGCACTTCATATAAACACTCCACAAGTTTATCATATACTGAAGCAGGACCTCATGCCACCATATCAAATGGAAATCAAAGAACTTGAGTAGCCCATAGGCTACCAAGTGTCTTTGAACACTTGGTTGCTCTCTCACTGCCTCTCGGAGGAGCTCCCATTCTCGCTCCCTCCAGTGGACTGGCATAATGACTCTCCTATCACACGTTGATCACCTACATCCATACCAAAAAACTTGGTTAGCCCCCATCATTCATCAAAAACATCAAAAAATTAAAAATTTTCACCACCCTTAGCTTCGCCTCCAGTGCGTGGATTCCCCCCCACAGGTGCGCACATATGTGCGCATGTTCTTTACACAACTACACATTGATGTGTAGTTATTGAATAAATAGTTTCACATCAAAGTGCAACTGTCGCGCCAACAGGTGCGTACACATGCGCGCTTGTTCTCTACTAAGTTGTGCATTGATGCACAATTGTCAGAGAAGCAGTTGCGCACATTGCGCAACTATAATTCCAACAGGCGTGCATCTCATGAGCAACTTTTTTTCCCCCCAACGCGCCCCTATGTGTGGTTGTGTCAAGCACAACCACACATTATGCGTGGGAGATGGAATTATACGCATGCATCCAATCATGGGTATTCTTCCTTCTCTCACGCATTAGTGGGCCCACCCCTAAACCTACCCTTGTATCGCCATCCGTACGACCCCTAACTCAACCCTAGAAAATTCATACTGTGCAGGAGGATGGGACCACTAACTTGACTCTCGCACCTCCTAGATCGGTTGAATCAATCTCCCGTAATATTCAAAACTCCTCCAAATACTCTCGTCAATTCATTATAGCAATGGGTACAAATGAGGTGGCATTGTGGGCCCACCAGCCATATATAGTCCATTTTTCCAAACTTCTACACTCAGTTATAGGAGCCCAGAGCCTTTGTTTCCCGATCAGTCTTCAGCCACAGGATCAGAGTCCCGCCATCTACACAGTCACATTCCCCAAGTCACCATCTGAACTTGGCCCTGTTATCACACAGTTTGTAGCTAGGATAAAAGGCTATAAGGTAGAGGGCCAAACTGGCGTAACAGGATCCTATCCCACCCAATGTCACCACAATGGGAAGGCTCTTTCTCTTTAGGGAGGCTAGGCCTAGGGGAGATGTCCTCGGTGATCTGGGGTTTTGAAAGGGCAAAGGATAAAAGGATAAGGACAAATTACCCCTTCACAGATCACCGATAATTAGATAGTCTCAGCTAAACAGCCAATAATAAGGTATAACCAAAGAAAAGAAAAGAACTTTCTTGAGATAATACAACAAGGAAACTGATACGTGAAATCTTGGTTAGTACTTCATATAAATAAGTGACTATCTAATATTCAATATAAGCAATTTAAAAGTAAATGTTGATGAAGTCAATGTTTTACAAAATAGCAATGAAAAGGGGTCATTCCCCCTAGGTCTAGTCATGTCGGAGTGTCTCTGGTGGAACTTCCTCTTCCTCTCAGGTGAAAACCCCCTGATCAAGCTCTGTCCTATCTCTACCCCCTGATGGGGTCTCAGCATCCATCTGGTGGGCTCTTCAGCCCCATGGAGGTCCGAACTGGTCATCTCCCCATGTGTACCAGTCCAAATGGTACTTGTCTGTCGGGCATGGTCCTGCACATCA
>JASDQU010235072.1:0-12407 GCA_032191745.1 Picea mariana | reverse complement strand
ACGTAATATAACAAATATAATAAACAAAAATTAAAAATTAAAAAACAAAAACTAAACATATTTTAAGTTTCTACGCACACATCCCAAATAAAATCAAAATCAACGACCATAAAAAGTTTTGGACCCCCCTGGCCATCCGAACTTTAACGAGAGGGGGGGTCCAGAATGAAGTTGTTTCATGAAACCACCGTCAGACACTTATCAGCTCCACAAGCCAGCGGACCCCCTCCCCTAAAAACACTTACCACCTCAGGGGGGTCCAGAATACCACCCTTCCTAAAAACAAAACCGCTTTCGCAGCGTTTTCAAACGGTCTTTTTCCGAAGGCATTTCTGGGAAAACGGAGATGAATTTTAAAAAACCGAAAGAGTTTTTTTTCCAGAACTGGCTAAAGAACAAAAACCTCTTCCATATTTTTCACAGGTTCCATGAGAAGGGATAATTGAAGCCATCTTCGAGCCCCATTTTTTCAATTTTTCATTTTTCTTGTTATAGTCCTAATTTTGCGGGAGATGTTTCGGTGAGCTGGAGGAGAATTTGGCGAAACCAAAGGCGGATTTTCTCCAAAACATGCCCATATACAATAAAATACTTCATGTTTTTCCTATGTGTCAGCATAAAAGAGAAACAAATGTCCGAGTGGACCCCTTTTTTGTAGAAATTCGGCCCGTCTTTCATGGCAGACAGTTCAGAATTTTTAGGGATTTTTATTCCTATTTTTGGCCGAGGTGGTTGAATCCAAATTACTAAGCTTGAGGGGTGATCTCTCCTATTTATGGATGTAATTTTAATGTAAAGGGGGTGGATTCTTGCACCCAGAAGGCAGTTCTCTGTAATATGTTTCAAATTCATCAGCAATAAATGAGACTTTTTCAGAGGATTCATGTGTTTTGACCATTGGTGAAGTCTTCTTTCTTCGTTGAATGTGATTATACTTAGTCATCATTATGTTTTCTTTCTCTGATTTTTAAATGGAGGTTTAACATAGAATTTATCTCTGATACTCTGTGTCTAGCTTTTAAAAATCTTAATGTTTCCTTCTAATATTACAATGATGAAATTCTTGAATGCTTTGTTATTGTGATTGATCATATCCTCGGCTTATGTTGTATACCACTTTACTTTTAAAGGATCCAACGTTCGCATTACCTTTCCCTGTGAAGATACCTTATAGATCTGCAGTTGATTTCAAACTTGTCACAGACCCCATAGCCCAATGGGATTCTAAAGAAGTCATTCAGCCAAACACCTCAAATAAAAAACAAACCCATGTACAGTATAGCTAGCCTAATATCCTATTCCAAATAAAGATATATCAGATAGAGAGATCCATATCTGAGTCTTGGAGGGCTAGATCCAAGACTCGAAGTGGTTTTGATGTTGCCTTTGTGACTGCCTCCACAGCCTTGGGCAAATTACATAGTTCTAACATTGCACACAATACCTTATGTGTGGTAGCTTTTCCTACGTAATGTCCTCCAACTATCCCTTCATGTGTCTCTTCTAAAATTATAGGACTTTCATGCTCCATCACACATCTTCTCAAGATGTTATTTGCTCCAAGTTTGTATAAATGACCTGCAATCAATTGATAGTCTGCGACTTTAACTACCAAATTTTTCTTCTCCGCACTAGTAAATTCTCTTGGTGCAAATCATGTACTCAAAAAATTAATAATGTCAGCAAAATACTCATCAGCTATCCTTACTGAAAACAATTGTGCATTTGGAATGTTGTCTTCCAAGTTACTGGGTTCTTCTCCATTAGTTATCCTAGATAAGTGAACTAGTCTTGCATTCAATCTTCCAGGGTTCACCCCAACTTCAAAGTCAAACTCTTGGAACAAGAGTATCCATCTACATATCCTTCCCCCCAACAATAGATTATTAACTAAATATCTCAGAGCATAGTGATTTATAAACATATTGAAATGTTTCCCTAATAAGTAATGTCTGTATTTATGCAAAGCATAGACCATAGCTAATCCTTCCCTTTCTTTAGTGTTATAGGTTTGTTCTGAATCTAATAACTTCTTGTTTTCAAATTCAATAGGGTGATCTATATCACCTTCTCCTGGTTGTGTCAATATTCCTCCTAATGTTATTGCAGATGCATCCACATGCACATGAAATTCTTTTTCCCAATCTAGAAATATTAAAATCGACATAGTAACCATCTTCTCCTTCAAAATATCCAAACTCTATTATCTTTCATCATTCCACTGATACTTAGTGTCCTTATTCAACAAATTCTCCATTGACACAGTGATATGTGCATATTCTCTTATGAATTTGTTGTAATATCATGTATGACCCAATGTACTATTCAACTAGCGCACTGACTTTGGTGGTGGTAAGTGAACTATGACAACAATTTTAGCAGGATCAACCAACAAAACTTGTTTACACACAACATGCCCTAAAAAAATACCAAAAGGTGCATTTAAAATGCATTTCTTAATCTTTAATGATCTCTGACACTTTCTGCATCTGTCTAACTTTAATCTTAGCACTGCAACATGATCCTTTAGTAAGTTGAACACTGTCCAATCATTCAAATAAACTTCTAAAAACCTATGAATAAAGTCCTTAAAGGTTGCTACTACTACTCTTGAAAAAATGGTTGGTGCATTATTCAACCCAAATGGCATGACTATATACTGAAATGATCCCCATTCTATATAAAATGTTGTCTTATGTATATCTTTGGTGCTATCCTAATCTGATGATATCATGAAAACCCATATGTAAAAGAATAAGATTCTTGGCCCCCTACATTCTCCAAAACTTTGTCTATACATGGGGTAGGAAAAGGATCATGTAGGCAAACATCATTCAATTTTATCAATTCTACACAGATCCTAATTCCCCCTTTCTTCTTTTCCCACACCATTATAGGACTGATCCATTATGATTCTTCCATAAGTTCTATGACACCAGGTTCCAACATCTTGTCAATTTTTTCCTTCACTTTCTCTTTGTATATTGGATTCAATCGGTAAGGTCGTTGTCTTATAGGTTTGGCTTCTAGATTCAAAGGGATCTTCATCTCTCCTAGTTCTCCTGCTAATCCCTTCATTTCTGAAAATTTCGTTGGGAATAAGTCACTATTCTCACACAATAATTATGTAATTCTTTATACTATTTGATTATCCCAATAATATCCAATGCTTACAATCTTTGGTTTTTCTGCAATTCCAATGTTTACCTTCTTTATTTTTAATGGTGTAGCATAATCTTCTAAATCTATATTTGGGCCTTCTATTTCCATTTCTCCTTCAACTTCTAAGATATGGATATTGCACAGGTTTTCTTCTGTTGGATCCTCTTCTTCTGCAACATGATAACAGTGTAGAAATTGTTTAACTATATGTCTATTATGCTTATGATATGTTGGGATTACCTCAAATTCTGGTTCTTCAAATATTTTTTCTATTACCACCTTCAGAATTGTATCTATCTTTGGACTTTCATGCTCAAAGGAAAACATAACTACGAAATTTTGTTGTATCTCTTCCCAATCTCTTCCCAGTTTATAGTTTCACTGTGTTTTTCATGTTATGTGTACTAGTTCTTTGGATTTCCTTCTAGTGTGTGAATAAAATGATGTGGCCATTCTTCTAGTGGTACTAATTTCCAATGAACCATATACCTATCTACATTTTCTTTAGTTTGTTTGATTCCATCATATTTCTCCTGATATATATGTTCCTGGTCTGCGCGAAATCTGATGTGCAATAACCTCTTGCACTTAAACCAATTGTTGATCTTGTCCTCATGTGTTCCCCACCAATGGGAAGATGTAGCTTTAGAAGCAATATCTAATACTGGTAATATCTAACTTTCTAGTACTTCTAATTCAAACTCCATAAAAAATTATTCCAAGTCATTCATGCCATAAAAAGTAGGAGGCCCTCTTACCTTTGAACCAATCCATCTCAGCGCACGCGTCATTTTGGCACATCTTTTGGTGGATAATTCATGTAGTCGTTGATGCCAGTTTTCCAATCCTGTGTCAGAGTCTGAAGAACAAGAACTAATACTTCTCCAACTGAGCATGCCATCTTCATTTGGGTTGATATAATCCTCTTCATGAGCGGTATTTCTATATAATTGATTCACATCTTCTGTAAGAATATTGTATGTCGCAGTTTCCACATACCTTCCTCCTTCTGAGGGATCCAATGGTGCAATAACTTTGTATCATATAGATTCAAATATCATCTTCATTGTCTTCAAATTGATAATATCCTAGTTGTAAAGATCCCAATCTAGGTCCAACAAAGCTCGACATGGAGAAGTATTATCTACTGTGTCAATGACTTCAAAGTCTTCCATGGTGAGTACACAATCAAGATCAATGAGAATTCCTTTCATTCTTCCAATTGGCACTCATTTGTGTTGATTTGCTAACTTCAACTAAATAGGTGAATACCCCAATTGAGTTTCTCCCATAGCTTCTCGGGCCCTCTTTGGTAGAACATTGACTTCAGACCCTAAGTCTAGTATGATATCCCCCATATTGAAGTCTCCTATGTTTTCATTTGACATGAATTCTCTACTTGTTATTCTCTTCTTTCGGACCTGATTCTCAATCTTTAGGCCTTCTTCCCTGGGATGGATTTTTTCTAACATATTTTGAAATATTTGTAAGGGGTTTCTATCATTCAACAAATTTACACACACAAGATCCCAAAATTTTTCTTAAGTTACTTACTTGCACTGAAGGTTTCTCTTTGTTTGTATGATCAAATAATGGAGGCATTTCATACACTGATATCTCATCTATTGTCTTTGTTCATTATGTAGACATAATGTTTTCTTTCAGAATTTCCTTCCTAGCTTCTTTGAATATCTCTTTCTCTTTACGTGCATCAAACTTTTTTCAGGTGTTGTATTCTTCATGGCCCACTAGTATTGATCCTTATCCTTCTTTGTTTCATCTTCTCTTGTCTTGGCTCCACCACTAGTGACTATGTTGATATTTTTCCCATCCTCTTCTTTGCTTTCCACCACAATCCATTGTACATTCTGGTTGTTTTGGTTTCTCTTGTCCTGTATTTTTGTCAACAGTGTCGGACAATCTTTTGTTTCATGGTCTGTTGTGTGACAATACATGCATGTCATAGGTGGTTGTGGAAAGTCTCTGGCATAGTGTCCAGGTTTATGGTATTTGTGACACACTACTAGTTCTCAACCTCCTCCTAATCCTCTTCCTCCATAGTCTCCTCCTCTGATTCCTCCTCCATTTCCTTGATTATCTTTGTGCGGTGTATTATATTGCAGCCCTTGATTATACCGTGGCTACACATTATTGTATTGTGGTGGTGGTGCACACTTTTGTGCGATATTAGACTGTTGTTTCCTACAAAACTGTTGTGCATTATACTATGGTTGTGGCTAAAAATACTGCACGAGATTATACTATGGTTGTTGTGCATTATTATACTCCAGTTGTTGCACAAGTTGTCTTGTTATATGTTCATCCTGCACCCTATATGTATTTGAAATACTCTCTTTCATCATCTCCAAAGTTCTACAGTCCTTGTCTTCATGTCCAACTGAATTGCAAAAATTACAAAATGTTATTTTCGGTATTGTCTCATACTTCTACATCAGGGGGAAATGATAGGGATCATTCCCATGTGTTTTTCAAATCTCACACCATGGTCCTCCTGACAATAAAGGGTTTGGCATGCCTACTCCAATATACTGCGCAAATAATGGAAACTCATTCTTATGACGGAATTATGTCCTGCACATTGTACACCATACATCTTCTCTTTTCTCCTTTCCTTTATTTTAATTCAACTGGAATGCTAAATTCTTCAGATCTTGTCTCATCTCTTCCACAGCTGGATTTGTGTGCTTGTACTGATTTTCCTCTAACTGTAAGGATTCTTGCAGAGCCTCATCTTGACTTTGAATTTTTTGTTTTCTCAAAGGATACTTCAAGTGTAGCAACAAAGACTTAACAAACAAATGTATATGTTGCATATCAGTAATAGGGTACTTTAACTTACCTTTTATCCTCTTGAACTTATGGTCCACCTCCCAGAATGATTCTCTTTCTTTATTCTTAATCTCTATCATTTCATTCATGAACTGGTCTTCTGAGCTTGGTTTATGAAATTCATTTATTAGTTGCCTCTTCACCTCTGCGACAGTTGTAGGCGCTCCTGTCAGGTTATTTACTATGAGACCCATGTACAAGTCTAATGCATTGTCTCTGAATTTAATTGCTAACTGTGCAACCTTAATATCTTCGTATGTAATCTGCTTGGCTTCCCAAATATTTTCACAAATGAAAAAATGCTTCTCTGGGTCTTCTGACCCTTCTCCATGGAATTCGGGTAACCTAATAGTGGGATCTTGACCTAACATTGTGAAGTTTGTTGTGCTACTACCTTTGTGTGGTGTATAAACTTGATTATTTCTCGTAGAATTGGTTCTACTTGAATTAGACCCTCGTCCAAAAACTCTTCTGCCACTGTTGGCGCAGGCCTATTTTGGCGAGAAAATCCAATTTTGGAGTGCGTTCCATATATGGAGGAAAAGCAGCACATGGAAGGTGGAGGAAAAGTAGCATGCCAAAGACCGAGAAAAAGCAGCACGATGCACATATAGAAAAACCTATCCATGTTAGAGTTAGGGTTTTTGATATGAATGTAATGGCTATAATCCAATAGAGTAGTATAAATAAAGGCCTAGGAGGTCTAGTAGAGGTTGGTTTGAATAAGCTAGTCAGATGGTTAATAAGATAGAGAGTGGGTTTTTGAGGGTTAGGTCATAGGTTGTGGAGCCTGGTGTGGTCTATTCCACCTCACGGAATGAACTTGTCATAGTTTTGGTTGTAATCATGGAGAATGTAATGCACACAGTGATGCCTTTGAAGAACGATGAATAAAAGAGCAGAAGAGAAAATATTTGTGGACGTAGCCCCAGGGAGGGGTGAACGATGGAAACTCTATTGTGTTAATGTGTGTGAATGGTTATTTTATTGTTTAGGTTATTTATCAATTAAAGAATGGATGTTTAGCTTAGATTATTACAACATGCATGCATAGTTTCTTTGATGAATGAATAATAGATCTAGATGAATGAGTAATAAATATGATGGAAAATAAGAGGACACACTTCACATTCCCAATCCCTTCCCTAACTGCAAAAATTTGAGTCTTGTAGTCCCCCATAAGCTATCTCGGGTGAGATTGTGTTGTGCACTATGTGCGCAATGTTTCCTTCTGGTTTACCACGGGGGAGAGATAGTTTGAGGGTTTTGTTGGAAACCTTTGAGAACAGAACCTGGGTCATCCCAAGCATCCAACAAATGGTTATGTTGTTGGTTGGAACTATGCATGATAGATTCGAAGGGATCTGTTGAAGAATAACACGAAGAATGAAAAAGTAGAAGGGAATGTACAAGCCATGGAATCCAATGAAGGAGGAGATTGAAATATGGTTAAGGACAAAGGAACTCGAGTTTGTGCAGAAGGAAAACATAATCCCTAAATATAAACCGTGCAACTATCTTTAAAAATATGTGTTTAGCAAATTGCATGTAGTGTTTTTATGTGAATTTCCACATCTATTACAGGAGTGGTTATTGAGGTTGAAGGAAAACCATCCTATGAATTGGATAAGACATCTAGAGTGGCACCCTGTGGAGATTGCGCAGTTGCAACAAATCAATAATAAATTTACACGCACAGTAGATTTTTGGTTAGACAATATTATTGCAGGATTTATCACTAAATTTGCAGTTGATACTGCAAAGTCACACACTATTGCAGAGCAGGATTTCCTAAAAGGACCCAGAGATAGGTACATAAGATCACTATATACTTCCATAAATATTTTATTATATGACAAAGGAATGGCCAGAGGAGTTTCTTGTACCTATCGTTGATGCAGAATTATCTGACACCAACACCATAGGAAGCCCCATAGTTACCCAAGTTGAGCATGTCAAACAATCTAGTGGGACTAAGAATAAGAAAAAGAAGGAGTAATTCCAGGATATAGAGAGTTATGAAGAGGAAAACGCTTCTAAAGATAACGGGTCTGACTCGCCCAGAGGAGGAGGAGAAGAAGAAGAAGAAGGATAGGGAGGAGGAGATGAAAGAGAAGAAGAACAAGGAGGAGGCAAAGCTACACCTCCTGAACACCCCCCTACTGGGACAGTAACACCGCAGAAGAGGAAGGTTTATCTGAAGAAACCCTCAACAAGGAAGAAGACGTGCTAATAAGCCCCAGTTGGAATCCACCCTCACGTATGATGACATCAGTCTAGTCTGCGAAGCTATGGAGGACGCTTCTGAGGATATGTTGTAGAGATACGGAGAGAAGTAGGAGAAGCTATATGGAATAATTGAGAGAGAACTTAAGGAAGTGCAGTAGGTTGTTCGCCTGGTCCGCACAGTGCCTATTGTACCCTCTACACCCTCCTCATCACAGACTGTAGAATTGGGAGATGAACCAGCCCAATTGAGAAGATGTGTGGATGCAACAGAGGCTCGACTCCATAGAGTCCAGGAAGAGAAGGAGAAGGCTACAAAATCCTTGAAACAAGATAAATATGAAGTCTTACTGCAAATATGAGCAATGCAGGACAATGTAGTTACCCATGAAAATGAGAAAGCAGAGCTTCAGAGGAAGCTTCGGGAGAAAAAATACTAGCTATAGAGGGAAAAGGAGAAGTTGCTAGCAGAATGAGCCACGATCAAAGAATTGGTAAGTAAAGCATGTCGCTTTGTACCAGGCTTGGTACAGGAGGACCAGGAGTCGGTCGAAGCTCAAGTAGTAAATCTCGATGAGACCCTCCAACAGCTTCAGGCTAGAATAATAGAATTGGAGGCCCAAACAGTCCCTAGCACCCTGCAGGAGGTGCGTGACTAGAGGGAGGAGACTGCTAAGAACATAGTAGTAAGGATAAGATCCCTCACCTCAGAATGAAAACAACTGAGTGATAGGAGCGCACAGACATATGAATGCCTCGTCGAGGATCTAGAGCTAAGAAAGATGGAAGCGTAGTTACAGGAGGTGTAGAAGCAGGCATTTTCAGTGCAGGAGCAGATGAAGCTACTCATCGCAGTGGAAAGAATGAAGAGATCCCAGGAGAAACGCATAGTACAGGAACAAACCACTTCCCTCCAGGGTAAGAAAATGGGAGTCACGTAGAAGATGCAACCTATGCAAGACGAAACTTGCAAGGTGTTCGAAGAGATTGATGGACAGGGATCACAACTGGATCAAGTGGTTGCAATAGTAAAACAATGCTTGGAAGGGATTGTTACAGAGCAGACGATCTAAGAGCTCACTGAACAGGAGGCTCAGGAAAAGAAGCAAGTCGAGGATGCTCGAGTTAAGCTCGAGGCCTTCGAAGCAGCATTGTCTAGAACTTAGTGACGCGAGACGAGTCATAGGTGAGTTTTGGGGGCCTGTTGGCCCTCGACCAAGTTTTGGGGAAACCTTGGTCATGTTTGGCCCAATTTTGGACTTTGACATGATGGTCAAAGATGGAGTGCCCAGGCGGAGCTAAGATCGCGGATCTCACCCATTTTTTGAGGGATATGTGGACCCAGTTGTTATCGGACTAATCGGTAGGTGCGGACACTAACATATCTCCCTAGATCCACCTGGATCTAGAACAAAACAGGACAGGACATGACTCTTTCCCTAAGTTACGACCATTGAATTAGCTAGTAAGGAGGAACAAGTGACATACCTTTGTATTGCTTCTTTAAGTCTCTGTTACTCCCGCTTCGCTCCGGTGCTCTCGTGAGGTCAAGACCAAGATGACACAAACCAACCAAAGTGAAGATAGAAAAATGTATTCAATTGTCAACTTATGCATATGATCAAGGAATTACACAATAAAGTAAGAATGACTTTATGGGAAAAGGACATGTCATTGTATCATATTAATCGAAAGTAGAAGATACAAACTGATCGCCTTGATGTCACAATCTTCCTTTCGGTGACTCTTAGTTCCAACACACACACTTACTCTGTACTTGCATGAATAAGATCCAATTCCTCTTTATAGACCTACTAGAGTCTCCAAGCTTCTGTTCAAGAAGGGTTCTTCACACAATTCCTCCACCAATTCTTCAATTAATCTTGCTTAACCTTTTCCATGAGAATCCTTTCAATATATAGGAGAGGGTGAGATGGTTACATGGATGAGAATGATCCCATAAAATCAGAGAAACCAGTAAAATGACAACCATACGAATGCCAACTCATTCTCTAGAAGATTCCCTTCTATAACCCTCGAGACTTCTTCTCTTTTCCAATCTTGAAAACAAGTTCGCACCTTGTATATAGAGCACAGTGCAAGAAGTTAGCACCCTAGATGAAGGTGACCTGCAAGAATGGGTCATTCTCGCACCCTAGGATATAAGTAGCCTGCAAACTCACTTTGAAAATATGTTTTCTAGAAGGAGATAAATGCCATTCTTCTCAGGAGAAAGTTCTTGTTGGGAGCCTGAGTAGACCATTGCGAATACATCACCAAGATGACCAAAATCATGTGTAACACCAGTAAGGGGTCATCTAGGGTTTTTGTAACGGGTTTTAGGAAATGTCGACCCATGGGATTTTACCATGTTTAGGACTTATTGTAAGGGTTTGTAAAATATAAATAAATAAGAATGTATTGTAGAAGGGGGGGGGATAGCTAGATAAGTGCAAGTAGTCCAAGTTGTTATGTGCAAAGGAATGTATGTGTGTTAAGTCTTTGTGCTCGATAGAAAGTTAGATCTGTGCCTTGACCTAGTTTTGGAAGGAGGATCAGGGGCTCAATGCGTAGATCTCATGTCTGGTGTGAAGCTCGACTCTGTGTCTTAGTGCACAAGAGTAACTGAATGTAAGAGATTAACGAATAATAAAGAGGCAAAGCGGTTGGTGGACATAGCCCCACACTGGGGTAAACCACTTATATCTGGTGTCTTATGGTTTTCTTTGTGCAATGTTATCTCTGTTATGTTTTTCTTGTTGCTTAGATTAGAATGTGTAATGAATATGTATGTTCTGCTTAAATGCTTTTATTATGTTAAAATGCTAGATCTGATTCACGGTGCTAAGTGATAAGTGGTTAAGGTGCATAATATTTGTTATTACTATGATAGATCTATCCTAGGGTATGTTCTGCAATGTTAATAATGTTAATGAACTATTTTATGTCGCTTCCTAAGCGTTAAAAGAATACACTGTGAAGTGTTATTATCAAATATTTGTGTCCCAACCTGGTTACAGACACCTGTGTCTTGTAACCCCCCCTGCTTCTACCTCGGGTGAGACCCCCCCTTTGTTGGTGCATTGTTAAATGTTGAACCCTGGGTCTGCCCCTGTGCCAACAACACTTCACATTCCCAATCCCTTCCCTGACTGCAGACATTTGATTCTTGCAGTCCCCCATAATCTATCTCGGGTGAGACTGCGTTGTGCACTCTAGGTGCATGTTAGGATATTTAGACACTTAGGAGTTAGTTAAGATCTACTTGGTCTAATATGTTGTTAGGTAAAAGTGTGTTTCTTTAGTATGCATTAGTGTGCATTTGTAGTTAGGAAATCCAACGATCACGATATGTTCCCGACATAGAGTGATCCGATGGTTCATACTCTCCTCGATCTTAAAGGCCATTGATCCATGGCTTAACACCCGATTGGTCCATGATATCTATTTAAAGAGCATGGAGGGTCATTTTTCGATGATCGATTGTGAGAAAATCTCTTGTAAAATCTCTCTGTAATCTTTTTCTTTGCATTAATAAACTGCTCCAAGTGGCCGCGTTGGCTGGGGTCGTGGATGTTTCCCTGTAGGGGTTTTACCACGTGAAAAAATTGGTGTGCTGATCTTTGATCTGGTTATGTGAGTGGTTACTAAAGTTTTTCATCCTCTGTTGGAATACCTGTGTTGTCGAACATGGTATCAAAGCCTGTTTGAAGACCCGTCTTGTTGTAGATCGAGATCGTGAAGCCGAGTTGCCTCATCTCCATTTTCTGGAATTTTTGTACATTTCTGGGTTGAAAGGACTGTTCCATTGTGTCCGGAGCACGCTTTTCATTCAGGAACACTTTTTTTTTCACTCGAAAAGGTTTCCGTTTGCCCAAGATACGACCATTACAGTCAGATCCGGAGCGAAATTTTTTTCTTGTGTGAAAAGAGTTTTTTTGGAGCATGCTCTCAAAGGCCGTCTTCCACAACAACAACAACAACAACAAAAACAACCCCAATCCTCCTTCTGAACATTACAATTTGTTTTGCTAGACTATTTGGTTAAAACTTGCCTTATTAAGTAAGAGGTCTTGAGTTCAAGTCTCTCTTTTGTTACCTTTTTTTAAAAAGTTCATGCTAAAAATTGTAAAGTGCATTTCACTTCAAGTATAAAAGTGAATCACTAT
>JASDQU010235069.1:783-13639 GCA_032191745.1 Picea mariana | reverse complement strand
TTCCCTCGTGTTGGTCAGTCATGATGGCTCTACAGATAGGCGGTTCACCTCCCCATCCCTCATTAAGCCATCTACCTACCATCCTACGAGACATTTAATTCGGGGCCAGCGAGGCGCTTTTGGTTCTCCGAGCCAGTGGAGTCCAAATACGGTATTAATTCTCGGTGGAAGTTAACACCACCTTTCCAGGTGCCTTCCACCGCCATCGTGGTCTCTTTTTATGCACATCCCCTCTCAGCAGTCTTGCAATAAAATTCATAATGTTATTCACATTTATGAGTTTGCCGTAGTTCTTGGCCAGTCCAGTTATTTTTACAAACTGGGGGAAACAGGGTGTTACAACTGTAGGAAATTCCAGAGAAGACTTTGTAGAAGGTAGGCTTGCAGAATTTGAGTCTCATCGGATTAACAGAACCGCACAGAAAAGCACTTCACCACGGAAAATCTATATGACCGTTGGAGGTGCCTCGACCGTTAGAATGACACTCCCAAACGGTTAGAAACACAGTTATTTCCAGAAAAGATTGCCATGAGACCGTTGAGACCACGCCTTAATAGATGGATTGACTCATTTCGACCCATTGAAGGAATCTGTTACAATGTTGTTTATTTATTCCGTCAAATGCTGCACCAAGGCCACTTTTTCAAACTAAGATATTCAAGCTAGCAGAAAAGTGATTGCATATCTCACTGTGTTGTCTAAGACCTCTCCACCAATTCACTTACCTTGAGCATTTTTTTGCCTACCGAAGCTATTTGATCACAAGCGTGTATGTCAGGCGAACATAACGCAGTAGAGAAGTCGATAGAAGAAATATTGATCGACCTTATGGATGAGAAGGTTATGTATGCAGGTATACAGGCCTCATCAATGGGAGGATTGCAATCATCCCCCTCGACTAAACATCTATCTGTGCCATCCTGAACCACGACAGAGAAGAAAAGCAAGCACCGCGACGATCTGGTGAATGCAAAGCAGATCCCGTTGGTCTTGCCCGACTATATCCCGCCCTTGGATAACGCAGTTACTCGTGATAGTGTATCAATGGATTTTGAGTACATACTCATCATGGCATACCTCGCAGAAGGGATACACGCAATAGGACCGCAATTGAGACTGATCCTAGCTCTTAATATAAGTGATTTCAACCTCGAAAACAAGAATAATTATGAGATGCTCGCACCACATCGCTACCTGAAAAAGACGACTGGGAAGAAGCCTAAGATAGTTCCCCACCTGTGGATCAAGGATATCACAAGTTCAACCATCTTTAATGTCATGAAGATTCCCCACTTCGGCCAACATCAGGAGGTTAATGCATGTGTTAAACCCCAACTTTCGTGCTTCCATGGAGAGTACCTATGGTTGGATAAGCGCATCACTCTGTATCCAACACTGATCCACCTCATTATTGGACTAAGCATGCAGGGACTAGACAATTAGAAATTCTACCCTAGGAAGACATCAGAACCCTCCTTGGTGCTGTGAATAAAAGAATCATACAACGATGTGGAGAAAGGGAAGTGCGGCTACAAGGTAGCCTCCATCCAAGATGGCACAATGTGCCTAGATTTTTAGCTGATAGCAGGCAAGCTCATTAGAAAGAATAGGTTGACACAAGTCACAGGATTCATAGTCGACCTTGCAAGGAAGTGCATCGAAGGGATGAAGATGAACTGGGCGAACTATCTCATCAATGAGTTTGAGAAGGACTACCATGAAGCGCGTGACCAAGGCTACGAGTTCCACTTTAGTTGGTTGTTAATTCTTATAGGATTTGTCACTTAGGAGAGGCCAGAGAGAGCAACATTCCCTAAAGTCGAGCCATCAGAACCACTGGCCGTGAGGTTCACCACTTTGTGGTATTCGAGCAACATGGAGAAGCAATGGAAATCAAATGCAGTGTTCCTCGCTTGTTAACTACATCTCATGTGATCCATTGAATCATTCCACCAAATGAATCTGAACACTTTGCATACTTACAGACCACTAGCGAAGTTCCACACATACCACCACTTTATCTACATCACTGCGCGCAAGGATGAAAGTAAAGAGGAGTTGCAGTCATATTATAAGTTAACTGAAGAAGACCTGGAAGAGATCACTAAAGAATGGCCAACTGAAATCCTTGTACCGGTCAGAGATGATGAACTATCCGACCCTGAGCTCATCGTAAGTCTTGTGGTTACCCGAATAGAGTATGATGGACCAAGTTGCACTAAGAAAAATAAGAAGGAGGAGGAAGTGCAGGACATAGACATTGAAAAGAAGGACAACACATCGGAGGAAACTGCGCCTGACTCACCTGGCAGAGGAGGAGGATAAGAAGTAAACCAAGACGAGGAAGGGGAAGAAGATAATAAATAAAAGGGAAAAGTAACACTGCCGAAGGATCCCCTAACAGAGGCAGAGACATCAAAGAAAAGGAAGGTTTCTCTGAAGAAATCCTCAGCACAGAAGAAATCCCAATCCAACAAGCCGAAGTCATAGAATGTGCTCACAGTGGATGATGTTGACCTCAGCATCGTAGTTGTAGAAGATGCTTCGGAGGGTATCTTGCAGTGACATGAAGCAAATAAGGAGACGATGTCTGACAGAATTGAGGCAGAGCTGAAGGGGGTACAACAAGATCTCCAGTCGAGTCACGCAATGTCCACTACACCACCTTCAACAGAGAATGTAGAATTGGGGGATGAGCCCACCCAACTACCCAGATTAGCGGATGCAACAGAGACTCGACTTCGTTGAGTCCAGGATGAAAAGGAGAAGGCCACAAAGGCCTTGAGGCAAAAAAAGGAGGAGGCCTTAGAGAAATTTCGGGTTGTGCAGTAAGAAAAATATGATCTTTGGGCGAAGTTTGAAGTGGACAAAGAGAAAATCCATAAAGAGAAAGATCAGTTGCTCATGGAGCAGATTGGGATTAGAGAGGCAATGAATAGAGCACTTCGCTATGTGCCAGGCTTGGCACAGAAGGGAGAAAAGACAGCTGAGAGCAAAGTAGGGAAGCTCGTTGAGGCCATTCAACAGCTCCAAGCAAGAATAGTAGAGCTAGAACTTCAAGCAGTGCCTAACACTCCGCAGGAAGTACAATATCAAAGGGAAGAGATTGTCAGGAGCACAGTAGAAAGAATCAGGGAATTGGACGTAGAATGCAAGCAACTTAGTGATCGAAGTGCGCATACCTATGAGCACCTTGTAGAAGACCCGGAGCTGAGGAGATTAGAGGCACAGCTCCAGGAGGCAAAGAAACAGGCATCGACTATGCAAGAATAGTTAAAACTGCTTATGGAAGTAGATAATATGAAGAGGTCGCAGGAGAAGTGCACAGTTCACCAGGAGGTCACTGCCATCCAGAGCTGAGTTATTGAGGTGACCCAGAGACTCCAGTCGATTCAGGATGAAGCCTGAACACTTTTTGAAGAGATCTAGGGACAAGGATCATAGTTGAAACAGGTGGTCACAACAGTAGAATAGCGCCTGGAAGGGCCTGCCATTGAGAAAATAATCCAGGAGTTCACCAAGCAGGGGGCTCTGGTGAAGCAACAAGTCGAGGCAATTCGAGGCATTTGAAGCAGTGTTTCCCATATCAGAGTGAATTGGGGTGAGTCACAAGTGAGTGTTGGGGGCCTGTTGGCCCTCGACCAAGTTTTGAGAGAACCTTGATCATGTTTTACCATTTTTGGGACTTCAATAAGCTAGTTGAAGACGAATCTCCCAGGCGAAGCGGAGATCGCGGGATCTCACCCTTTTTATGGGATTTTTGGGGCTTTTAGGGTTTATGTAATGGGTATGGGATGTTGGCACATGGGTTTACCCATGTTTAGGCCTCTTTTGTAATGTATAAATAAGAAGTTAGGCAATGTAAGAAAAGGTCGGAGTGCTAAGTACTAGTGTTGGCTATGTGAAAAGAAGTGTGAGAGTAGTGAAATATGTGTGATTGTAGTTCTGATCGACTTTGTACAAGAAACTATGAAGGTTTCTAAGTGTGAATAGTTGTGAATTCTTTTTTCATACCATATGTGAGACTTGCAGAGCTAAGTGCAAGTGGTTGTAGTTGGTTTTGTGCCTTGATCTAATCCGGGGAAGGAGGATCTGGCGAGGTGCGCACAGATCTCATGTCCTTTGCGGAGTTGGATTTGTGGCTTGGTGCATGTAAGAATATTGGAAGTAGATAATAAAGAAGAAGAAGAGTTGGTGGACGTAGCCCCACACTGGGGTGAACCACATATATCATGTGTTGATGTGATTTGTGCAATGATTTTCATGGTGTTTATTCTTATGTTTGCTCAATGCACTATTCTTGATGTATGATAGATAGATCTATGATTTCTTAGTGATTTATGATGTGAATGAATGTTAGATATGACCGGATGCTAAGTGCTTAGAGGTGTTGATCTGTTTATTACAAGGATGTTCTATATTTAGGGTTAATCTACGAAGTGAATAAGAATCATAAATTAATGCATATTATTGGCTAAGTGCTCTGTTGAAGTGTGTAATGATAGATCTATGTCCCATATAGGTTGTCGACACTTGCGGGGTGCAACCCCCCTGCCTATACCTCGAGTGATACTTCATCTGCTTCGTAGGTGTTACCGAAAGGGATGGTAGTTAGGGTTTTGTTGGTGCATTGTTGAAGCATTGAACCCTAGCTCTGCCCATGTGCCAAAAACTTTCCATTTACAACTGTACACCTGCTTCGAGCAGTGGTAGCCATGATGTCTTTATCATTTATAAAATTTAAATACACCATGAACTTAGCAACTTCAGCAGCAATAGCATCCCAGATTACATGTTTAGCTCCTTGCAACAGCACTTTGCCTTTCAACCTCGTCTTCATCTTTTTCACCCTTTCTTGCAAATCTTGATTTTCCTTTTGGAATTGGGCCATCTTTTCATCCTTCATTCTCGTCTCTTGTTGCAACGTTTCTATGACAGCCTTAAGGATCTTGATTTATCCTATCTTCAAGATTACTTGGGACATAGCTTCAATGATATATCCAGTGTTTGAATCGGCTCCTACTGCACCAAGTACAGTTGCAGCCATGTTCGATACTTCTACCTATCCTTGTGACCAATTCTCCTTTTCCTTTTCCAACTGCAATACTTTAGCTTTGTAGTTTAGGGCTTCCTGTCTAAATGTCTCTTTTTCTTGTTCTAGAACAGTCATCTCTGTTGTCTATTGATGTTCTATGGCAGATATTTTCAACTTATTTTTCATGCTTTGAATCAATTTGTCTTTCTCATCTAAGGAAGCTTTTATTCCTTGAGGGCCTTCAAATTCCAATATTTTGACTTAGGTCTGCCAGGCTCTACTGGACACTTTTTCCTGCTTCAATTGTCCATCCAATTTAATTGCTTGGGTTTTCAATCTCGACACCCTCAAACTCAGACTCAAGTAGTCTGCATATAGCATATCACTGGCTTTTCTGTGGAATTTTACCTTGTCTGGGCACATATATTTTCATAATGCAGCTTGATTTCTAACACTTTATTCTCATCTGCCACTGCTATGTTAAGTGTCTTCCTTTCTACATCCCTGACTGAAAACGGGGAATATTTATGCAGGGATATTTTCTCTACTTCAGGCTACAAATATCTTATTTCACTCATGGCTTGATTTCCTTTCACAACATATTTCTTAGCTACATCTTCTTTGGATTGGTATACCGCTCCAGGTGCTTTATTAAAGATATGTTTTTTGCTGCTGAAATCTCTTGAGGTGCTTTCACCCTATGGCGTGCTCTCTGTATTAGCTCCTTATTTTTTGGTTCTACTCTCCACCATTTCCATGCTCATTTTTTCTTTAGGTTCTTCCTCCTCCAGTTTTACTATTTGTGGGGACTGTGTGATTTTCGTTTTCTTGAGAACATTTTGCTGACCACTGGTGCCCAGGGCCTCTGAGCTACTCCTTTTGTTATAAACACTCATCTTGGGAGATTTAATAATCAACTTTGGAGAAGTTTTCTGCGTCTGTATTTTTTGCGGGGCTGACTCTATTTTTTGTGTCTGATTAGGCTGTAAAATGACTTCCATATCTTCACAGGTCTCCATATTTTCCAATTTGTCAAATCCTTCAACATGCTCATGCTCATAGGGGCCTTGTTTTGTCATCAATCTTATTTTACATATGACCTATAGCGGATCATATTTCCTCCCTTGTAACTATGAAAATCCAAATTCATTGAGCTTGGCCTGGATCTGAGGCAAACAGGATCTAGTCTTTACCACAAAGGGTCCTACTATGAAAGGAAACTTTAAGTTAGATGCTTTGTGCATTTTCAGAAAATGTTATGTTTCTGAGATGATTATTTTCCTGATGAAATCCAAGGCAAAGACTCTAGGAGTCAAGAAAACAAGTAAAAGGTAAGGTCCCTCTTGATAACCGTATACCCAAATTACAGTGGATTGCATGAAAAACACCCAATCTCCTACCTTGTTCTCTGGATTTGGTTGTAAAGATATTTTCATTTATTCTAAAACCCTTGGCAGGTCGGTGTTAAAGATCAGGCTATAAGCTCTGGACATGATATTATTTATAAAAAAGAGAATCATGATCCTTTTTCATTCAGTCAAGATGAATGTGGCTTTAGGGAACTCTGTCTTGTTTGTTTCCAGGAACATTCTCAGCAAGTGCGTGTAATACCTGAAGTGCCTCAGTGATTGGAAATTTACCAGTTGTTTGTGCATATTATCAGCGATGAATCCTTCAAAACTGATACAGACTGACTAACCGGACTCTAACTGAAAAAAGGTCAACAGAAAACCCAACATGACCTCTACTACAAACTTGTTGTTATCTAAACCTAGAATCTGACTCAGTAAGGAACAGGCCCACTAGACCTCAATGACCATGACACTCATATCCATAGGTAATGACAGACTTTCAGAATGATGTTCGAGTTTAACAATGGTCTGCAAAAATAGGGTTTTGACCTCCAGGGGAAATTCTCTATAAACTGTAATTAATTTCTCTTCCTCGAAGGGCTTGGACGTTGTTGGGGAAGACTCTGGTGTACCTAGGGCATGTCGAATTCACAGGTTATCTACTCTGTACAGGACCTCTGACCCTAACTTATTCAAAATGACCCTTTCTTCCTATGAGTATTGTTCTACACACCAGCTTACGAATTCTGGGAAAGGGAATGTAATTTCAACGGTGTAAGGGACTATGGAGGCTTGGGCCACATCGAGGAAAGGTATTTGTTTCCCCACATTATCTAGCAAATTGGATCTAGACACGGAAATGGGCGAGACGGTTATTTATGTGTCGAATATATAAGAATCCTTGTCAGTTAGGGTTTCTTCTTTGGGGGCATGATCTTGTTCTATTACAGATAAAATGACAGGATTCGTGGCCATGATGAAAAATAATTGTGAATGGGTGAAGATTGCACGATTATGGTTCGTTGTTGAGTTTCGGTTCGAATGGATCATTTGTGCCAATTTTAAAATGTTCAAATGATTCAAAATACCATAAAATAATGACCAGGGCCGTCCTTTTATATGAACGTTTTGATATCGAGGGTGAGGCAAAAAAGGTTTTGGGTAAACCTTATTTCTTTCTGATGTGCCCCTGGTGGCATCACGTGTCTGCGAGCCAAAACCATGGTATTTCTCCCAACCCTCTCTCAAGCGATTAACCTTCATGTTATTTCCTCGCCTGACACTTCTCTTGACCATCGATCTAGGTTTTTTGAGATCCGGGTCCCGTCAGGCCCCATCATCTTTCGCGCCTCCACTATACTAGGCCTTTTTCCACTAGGTGTGACCCTGTCCTCCAAATTTATCGCATCTCCACACTGCTCTAGCCTTCTACTAAATCCAATACTTGGATCCCATCTAAGAATTGTAATGGTGATAACATAGTCTCCAACTAGGGATGTTATCCTCCCCATGAGGTAGCAAAGAACAATAGACTGAGTGCCTAACCATTGGATTGTTATTTAATCCTATATTCTGAACCCACCAACCTTTATTCAAAAACTTAAAATCGACCCAGCATATCTTAGGGCCTTCACCTCGGGGTTTAACTATGTTGCCTTTATTTAAATTTATGCATGTGAAAATAAAACGTAAAAATGATTATGTACAATGAATGGAAGGGGTGATGATCGTTTAAATGATATAATGTTTGAGGAACCTGGAATTCATAGGCCCTCCTCCAATGATATCTCCATTACTCTCATGTAGTATGTAGGCATTACTTCCACGGTACGCTGCAATATTGAACGGTCGCAGCCAAATATGGTCAAACTTCCCGTGCTTTCCCTTTTCTTCATTTCTGGCGCCCATTTTAATACCAAGTCCCCCAGTTTGAAATCATCCATGTTGGTATGTCTATCAAAAGCCTCTTTGATCTTTTCTTGGAGCCACTGGGCATTATAGAAATCCCTTTCCCTAGTTTGTTGTACATTGATTAGTTCATCATCTCTTCTCCAAGTAGTGTTTGTTTCCGCCTCCTTCTCCTGTAATAGCTTCATCACTGGAAATCCCAACGCAGTAGGAAAAATATCCTTTGTACCATAAACAATCTGAAAAGGGGATGTGGCTATGGATCTCTTTGGGGATATTCTGTCAGCCCATAATGTATGGATGAGATTTTTGTGCCAGGCCTTTTTATTTTCTTGCAACAGTTTTTTGATGATTCTGACTAAGCTTTTATTTGAAGACTCAGCCAATCCATTTCCTTGAGGATAGTATGTTGTAGAATGACCAAGGGTGATATTGTAATCACCTCAAAAAAATTATATTTTCTTGGATTTGAAAGCAGCTGCATTGTCTGTTATGATCTTGGTCGGGCATCCGAATCTGGATAGAATATTGTCCTCTAAAAAATCGAATGATAACATCATTTGTTTCCTGCCTGGTGAGAGCTGCCTCAATACACTTAGTGAAATAAACTGTCGTTGTCAGAATCCATTTGTGTTGAGCTGAATATTGTGGATGTATTTCCCCTATAAAATCAAGGCCCCGCTGTCTAAAAGGAGCTTCCACAAAAATGGATTTTAAAGGCAGAGGCTGCAATTTTCCTTTCCCATCGAAAATCTGACATTCATGGCATTTTGAAACCTCTTTATAAACGTCAGGAAAAATTCTAGGCCAATAAAATACATCCCTCAAAATCTTATGCATAGTTGTATTCCAATAATGATGACCCCCACAGTCTCCCTTATGGAACTCTCTGATGGTTTTTCCTGCTTTTCCTTCTATCAAACAGCTCAATAAAATCCCCCTCGGATCTTTCCAATATAGAGATTCATTCACTATACAAAATTTTGTTTCTTTAATTTTCAAGAATTTGGCCTTTGTTTTACTAAATTCAGGAGGATCCTGCAAATTTTTCAACACAAAGATGATGTTTGCATACCATGTGGAGTCAAGAAATTTCTGGGATATTTGAGGACTTCTCTCTTCTGCTGCACTTTCTGACACTTATGCAATGAATTTTATTCCTAGGAGTTCATAATTGGTCTGTCCCATCAACTTCACAAGCCCCTGCCCCTTGATCAACTTAGTAGGTTTTATTTCAAGTTCATATTCTAACAGCACTACTATCCATTTACCACTCTTTCCTTCAGGATCAGGTTGGGTCAGAATGTCTTTCACAGAGCTACCGGGTACATAAGCAGTTGTATGAGAATGCAATATGTAAAATCTAAATTCTTTCAAGCCCTTGAATAGTGCATATGCTTTCTTCTCCATGATATCATATTTCAAAGGGCCATCCCTCAATGTCTTGTTGTAATATGCTATGGGCTTCTCATAATCCTGCTCATATTTCTGAAGTAAAACACCAACAATTGTGTGCTCTGAAACAAAAGAAAATAATATGAAGTCCTTTTCGAAGTTTGGGTTGGCCAGTACTGGAGCCTTGGTTAATGCCAGTTTAATGCCTTCAAAGGATTTTCTGGCATAAGGGGTCCATTTTATTTCATTCCCTTTCTTTAACATGTTGGTGATATACTTTATGATTTCAGCCAAATTTGGGATAAACCTTCTTAGAAATTTCACTTTGCCCAAGAAATATTGCACTTCCTTTTTGCTTCTAGGTATGCCAATTTTTAAGATCCCTTCATCTTTGTTGGGGTCTACCTTTATGCCTTCTTTTGAAATAATGTGACCCGACAGCTTTCCTTCTTCCATGGTGAAATTTGAATTCTTAGGGTTCAACGAGATTCCAAACTTTCTAAATTTTTGAAACACCCTTCTGAGATGCTTGAGGTGTTCTTCATCCGAGGCAGAATACACAATGATGTCATCAAGGTAGATAACAATGAATTTGTCTTTTTCATCAGCAAAAGCTATGTCCATATCTCTCTGAAATGTTTCCCCTACATTCAAACCCAAAAGACATTTTTGCATACATGAATATTCCCCATGGCGTGGTAAATGTCATTTTTTCTTGATCGTCAGGGTGCACCATAATCTGATTGTACCTAGAGAAACCATCTAACATTGAAATTTTATGATAACCCACTACCTTTTGCAAAATATGATCCATCTTAAGAAGAGGGTAGTTGTCCTTTAGAGATACTTTGTTCAGATTTATGAAATCCTCACACAACTTGATTTCTCCGCTCTTTTTTCTGACTGGCACCAGATTTGCCACCCATTTAGAAAATCTCAGGGACACTATGATTTTGGCTTCAAATAGTTTCTTTACTTCTTTCTCAATCAAATGCAGCAGTAAAGGATTTATCTTTCTTAATTTTTGTTTGAAATGTTTATGATCTTCTTTGATTGGGATAACATGTTGAATTATACTGGTATCATAAACCTTCAAATCATCATAGCTCTAGGAAAAAACATCAGGAAACTCTTTCATTAGTTTGATATATTTCTCCTTTGCCTCAGGACCGAGTGTTCTGGATAGCTTAATTATATTTGGATATTCTAGGGTCCCAATATTGCATTCATCCACATCTCCTTTGTTTACTGTGATCTTTGGACTTTTGGCCACATCATTGTTATCAAAGAGTTTCTCCAATGGAACTAGACCCTTGGGAATGATATTTCTCTTTAGTTGAACTACATCTCTGCCTGCAATCTGATTGTCAAAATACCTATCATTTGTGAAAGCAACTGCATCTACCTCTTCATCACAGTATTCTTCATCGATGCCCAAATTTTCGAATTCATTATCCATCTAGAGGAAGCTTTCTATTTGTTTGTCATCTTCAAAAACTTGTCAGTACTTAATATTACCTCTTACTGTTGGCCTATACTTGACCTTGAAATTTTATTCATTGTCAGGGAAGATGGGAACTTTGAAAAGTATTGTTGAAATAGACAAAGCATCAACGATCTGATTTTGTTCTCTTGGAATCACTGAAAGATTATATTCTAGAAATTTCTCAAGGAGTTCTAGTACTACTTTTCTATAAGCCCTCAGTCTAGGTTGTTTTTCTTGGTATATGCCTTTGATTTGATTGATAATTAACTCAGAGTCTCCATGTACAGCAATCCTTTTGGCACCCAATTCTTTCAAAACCTTCAACCCCAATATTAACGCTTCATATTCGGCCATGTTATTTGTGAATTCAAAAAAAAGCTTATAAGAACATAATTTTGAATCTCCTTTGGGGTGATTGATCCAAACGCCAGCTCCTGCTCCTTCTTTGTAGGAAACCCCATCAAAACTCATCTTCCATATCTGATCTTATACTTCATCATGTTTCTTTGAATACTCCTCAATCTATTGATCAAATCTCTCAGTCACGTCAATTTCTGGTTTTTTTCTTCGAAACACAGGTCATTGAAGAAAATGGAAGATCCCAAATCAGTTTCCATAGAGTATATGGGGTGATTACTTGGTTGTGAATTATTGTTGACCATGTATTTAAGAAAAAATTCTATGAACAACCTTTTGTCCTGACCAAAAATGGGGATGGTGGCATATGACATGTCCATCTAGAGAGTTCCTTTTAATTTTGCAGCCCAAGACCTTGACAACAACATGCCAAATTTGGGGGGATGTCAGCAACTACTACATCCATAACCATGTTATTTGTTGGGATTTGTGCCAAAGATACCGCTAGATATTTAATAAGGCCTAGGCACTTCACCTTCTTGGAATCAAAAGAGAACGGATCTGTGTAAGGTATTGTGACATCTAGGCCTAGTTGGTCCCTGACCACTTTGGGCATTAAGTTATGATATGCTCCTGAATCCAACATGGCATTGTGTAGAGTCATGTCATGGACTTTCAGGCTAACATAGAAAGGGGGGACTTCTTCGTTATCACCATTTTCTTCTACTCTTGGTCCAAATAAGATGGCAGGGTGGTCATCTTGTATGTTCAGGGTATCATAAGCCTATTATGTATTAAGCATCTTGATGATCTAATTTGTATATTCGTTATTCTTGATTAATTCATTAAATGGTACAGAAATCTTGATCTTGGCCATCTCACTTTCAAAATTAAAAGAGGATGAGGTTTTCTCTACCTCCTTGGTGATCGTTTCTTTCCTTGCCTCCAATATTTTCTTCTGGGGTTATTCTTTCTGCTTTCCTTTGTCCATAACACCTTTTGTAGCAGAATATTTTGCAGGAGAATCCTTCACAGTAGAATCCTTTTTGGATTGACTTGAAGAGGGTATGTTACTCTGAGCTTCTTTGGTGGGGTTTCCCTTTGGAGGATTCCCCTTTGAAAAATTTCCCTTTTGGAGGTTTTCAGGCGCTCTCTGATTTCTAAGATTGTATTGCCTATGGAATTGCATGATGGCATCCTGCAATCCTGCTTGGTAATCTTCCCTTTCTATTGATATCCTTTCCTCTTCATATTGTAAAAATATCTCATTTGCATCCATGAACTGGTCATGTTTCTCTTTGGTTAATGTTATCACCCCATAA
>JASDQU010235068.1:4090-17131 GCA_032191745.1 Picea mariana | reverse complement strand
GACAATCTAAGAGAACATGCTTTTCATCTTCAACCTTCTTAGTGTCACAAAGGTGACACACTCTTTAATCCCATGACGTTTTAGGAATTGACCAATGCCCAGTTTCACTATGGAGCTCGTGAGAATTTGTTCTTATCTTAGCAATGCTTATTTTTTTCTTTACACTTGGCAAAACAGATAGATAATTTTGATCTTCTAGATTAGGGTTGCTTACATCTTTATAATACCTTAATTTTCTTTTTTCCTCTAACTCTTTATCACACTACATTTTATCTTTAAATTTTGATTTGACATTTTTTTTTAATAGTATTTGTTTTCTACAAAATGGTTTTTTCCATGATTCCCCAATAGTTTAGCCAAGACCGGGCGTCTTTATGCCATCCTCGCTTGATTCAATGGTGGTTATAACTTGATTTTGAAGCAATTTTAGGTAACCTCTTTTCTTCCATGTTGTTTAACTTGTTCTTATACATTAGGTATCTAGTCATAGACATGTTCTTATAAAATTCTTTTGTATTTGTTCTATCTTTCTCCAGGATTCACGAGAGATATTACATCCCTAGAATTCACATCCATAAAGAATAACACATGTAACAAGAATCTCAAAGAGGAATTTCTTCTTATCCCAACTCCAAAGATTAGCTGATTTACAATTGTTTTCAAGCTCATAATAAGTTTTCCATCCCCCAATAATCCTTTTCTCAATGCTATAATTCCAATTGAGCTTGTGGTGAATATCAATTCCAAAATATTTGTATGAAGTCACTTATATAATTATAGAATTTTTGGAGAATTATATTAATCTTTAAAAAATACATTTTTTTTTATTATTTAATTTTAATAATGAAAAATTGACATATATTTTTACAAAATCATTTCAAAATTTAAAAAAAATAAAATTACAAAAGAGATTCTCTTAAAAAAAAAAAGATTTTTCATATATCACGTAGATTGGATGATCGGATAAGGGCTTCACATAGAGCTTTTGGACGGGTGGGCATACATCAAGCATTCACAGGCAGGCCAAGCTTCAATAAATAACACTTGCTTTAGGATTTTTAGTGGTAGCAGTAGCAATATCAGGAATAAAGAAAGAATTTCCTAAATTTATTTAAGTTGTCATTATGTTTACAAAATTATCTGTGTAATTGCAACAATTTAGTTTTCTTAACATTTATTAATGATATCAACATGTAACTTAACTTTTAATTTATAAAAACAACTTTAAAATTTGCATTTAACATAGAATTTCTCAATGACATATATTAAATTTAAAACTTATCTCTCAAATACCTAAGGAGACGTAATAATGGTAAGAAAAAATAACTCCACTTATTCTAATGTATAGGGAATCTTAAGAAATCAGAGAAAAAATCATGGCACAAAAGAGCAATGAAATTGAAACTAGGGCAATCAAATTTGTTGGCTAGAAATTGAAACTAGGGCCATCAAATTTGTTGGCTAGAAATAGTATTATTTGAAGAGGAGTCATACTCTTCTTGAATATGAATGTAATTTTTTTTTTATAGATTTTAATTAATTAATAGATATTTTGTACCTCTTCTATTTACATGAATGAATTTTCCAATATGATTATAATTTTATAAATTTGAAAATTTCAAAACCAATTTTTTAATCTGTGAATGACATGTCAATAGAAACTTAAAAGGAGTTGATGTAAGACTAAAATCTATTTAAAAATATGAGTCCCATTAAAGAATAGAAATATAAAGTGTGAAACTAGTTATAAGTTTTTAACACAATAATGAATTTAACTATATCATCTATTTAACATATTGTGATTAAACCAATTAAAATTGTCTTTCAATTCTCCAGTATAGGCCATGCTCTTGGAAACTAAAATGAGGAAAGATGGAGGGACTTGAAGTATCTAAATAGATAGTGCAGGTTAGTCATGAACAACACTTTCCATGCACTACAAACAACAAGATCCGACCTAAATAGAGTTGTACAATAAAAGAAAGTAAGTACAAGTTCCTTGAAAAAAAAACTACTTGAATGTACTAACTAACTATAGGCCATGATTGTATGAGATGTAAATCCAATGAAGCTATATAAAAATCCTACCATGTACTACAAATTGAAAGCTAACACTAAGTAAATTGCAAATACAACTATGGGATATAAAAACAAAATGATTGTTGTACCTTATTCCAATGTGACATGCGCAGAGGAAATGCAATGCCAAATTGTGTAGTGTATGTTCGCCAAGGTGGTTCATGGAATACCCATGTAAACAACTGCATACACATATATTATAGTTTAATAATAAAGATAACTAAATTTTCCATACTTACTATACTCTTTAAGCTTAGATACATTATTCTTTTTACAACAATAGAAAACATGTTCAGAGCAACATGAGCAACATCATAGGAACCTTTTGTTTCTTTTAGGGTAATCATGCTCATTTAGGAGTAGTCCCCATTCAATAATAGGCATATTGTATTAAGTGTCATAATTTATCCCAATGGACGTTAGTAATGAATGTTATGTAATTATATTGAAATTTGGTGGGATGTTTTCTCAATGATTAAGAGTTAATAACATTTTATTAAGTAGGACAGTGATGGAATGGTGATAGGAGAACAAATAAATGAAGCATTCTTGACAGGTCATGTAAATTTTATCTCCTACTAATTTTAGGCTATCCAGACTAGAGAGTGATTCTTGGCTCACATACATGAAGAGTTAAAGTGCACTCTATCGTGATTACTTTGCTTCGTGACACATCTATACAAATGTTGCAATTGGATTTATTGTGGCCAAATATTTCTCCTAAACCTCACATTTCTTTGCACAAATTTAATAAAAATATTAAGTGTAAATGCATGAAAAGAATCTAATATATTCCATGTAAGAAGTTAAATATTCTCAACTACATTTTTATGATGTGTGTAATAGGCCTTAATTACTCATTGAGATCACAATATTCAGTGATTTCAAGGACCATCTAACTCTTTATGTGTATGAGTTATCCAACTAGTTGATGTTGCATTTCTAATAACATAGATATAATATTGGTGACATTGTAATATAAGATCAGGGATATTTGGAAAGTATTGGACATGGTGTCATATTGGAGATTAATAGATGATTAGGATTCTCTAGAGAGGTTCAAGTAAAATGATGAAAATGGAAGACTAAGTTGTTGAAGAGGATGTTGATATTGTGATGATGGGGAACCTATTACCATATATTGATGAAAGTTTGCATTGATCAAGTGCTATAGACACATGATGAGAGAGAGGAACATGTGCAATTAGGCACTTCATTACAACTAATTGCATTTCAATATCAATGGATGTTATTTACAGGAACCACACCTAACACACTTGTTAGACCTATCTATCTTAGTTTTGTTCAAGGATGTAATTACAGATATAGAATATCAAAGAATTAATACGATGGCTATTAAACAACATACTATCTTTCACATCCAAATAAATATGACATGTATTGTCTTTCAACAAGCCAATGATATCCTCATGGTGTAAATTAACAAATAAATCAATCAATTGAAAACTATGACTTTGAAGAGTTGAGAGTCAAGACAAATTCTATATATAGTTGTAAAAATACATGATTGAATTTTATCAATTTTTTTGTCACATATTTTAACCTTATGAAATAATAAAGACAAAAATACCCATACATTCCAACACACATCAACGTTTAACTAAATAAAAAATGAGGGGTGGCCATTGCTATCACTATCAAAACAAAAATAGAGATGTTATTATATCGATTACCTCTCTTAAAACAAATGCTACTATTAGTAAGGGTGGAGGGAGGTTCACTTGTTTGATTATTAGTATGGCATGTGCTTAGAGCTAGTATACGTTTTATAAAATGTATAATGTAATAAAAATTAATCCATATGTAGTTTAAAAAGTTAATATTGTTAAAAGAATAAAAATAAACATAAGAGAATAAAATATCATACTTAAACAAAATTATAGTTCCAAAATACTTGTGTGTGAGGTATCTCCATAGAGAAATTTATTTCCACTGCTACATTAATAATGGAAGTGATTGATACATTCTAAGGAGACACAAGAGTATAAGATTGCAGTAAAAATAATTAGGCATTTACAAAAAAATTCCAATTAGTGATATAGAACACTTGTCATTTGTAATTATAATTAAGTCCATCAATATAATTCATACTAACCTCATCCATGAAACTCTCTTGTACAAGAGTCTCCATCATCCCATAACAAGTCTACCCACATCTCAAGCATGGATGAATATCACATGAAGTGCAATCAAAATACCCAGTCTATCTAGATGACCTCACATGACTAGACTTAGCTTCATGGCATGAAGGCCTTACCCATGGACATCCATCTTCATGTTGTTATACATTTCCCAAAGATCCCACTTAGTGAGATAAAACATTAAAAAATCTTTGCTAAAGTAAACCACATGTCAAGGTGCCAATCATTGTTTGGGTCTCATAGATCTTGTCTAAAATCCCATGATATTGGGCGAGGGGTTTAGGAACCTACTTAAGAGGGAATGGCCCTTTCAATGAATCACACCTAGAATTCTCTCGATCTTGCGTAGACCCATGACTTACCCCCTAGAATTCGCTAGCGTCAAAATTATTTAACATGGAGACGTAAAATAAATTTGGCCCATAATTTTCTGACAAATACAATGGAACTCCTTGTTATTACATGGAATTTTCTCAAAAACCATAAACCACCTATCCATATAGTGGTCTATAAATGTTTGGTATGTGCACTAGTCCATGCAAATAAGTGTCTTTGTCATAGGAGGGAATTAGGCAATTCTAGGGTCAATTAACAAGGTCATGAGTTCTTGTTTTAAAATTTGTAAATCCCTCACCTGGTTTGCATATAACCCCATCCTATAGTATTCATACTTCCTAGTTTTGTATTAAAAAATATCAAATAATTTCCCTCAGGCATGGGTAATGGAAAATGCAATGGGCTCAAGAGATATAGCAAGGGAAAAGTTTGATGGCTTATTAGTGCTTTATAAAGAGCCAATTATATTTCTCAATGTTCCAATGCTATTGTCAATGTCGATATTTGCATCTCCACCTATTGGTTGGGGATTAGAGTTGGTAATTTATTCAACTTGTAATGGTGGATTTTGATTTTGTTCATGTATAGGCTCTATGAAAATATAATTTATAAGATGCAATTAAACAAGAACAAAACATTCCTTTTTCCTTTCTTAGTTAGTATAATTTAAGAATGTAAAAATAACAAGTGGAGATATAAACCTACCTCAAATTTGAAGGAATGACAAAGAAATATCTCTACCACTACCGAAAATAATGATTACAATGACTACTTCCATTCTCTTATTCATGCATTAAGTACCATAGATATGAATACAAAAAAAGAATACAAGATATCCAAGAGAATATATAATGCTCCACTTTTTATTAACATCAAACCCTTAAGGTAGGGAAACACCTTATAGTTGATCCTTTTAAGGAAGGGATACACTTGTGTCCACTTGCCTCTTTGAGGGGGAAACCTCCGAATGAGTTACACTCCAAATACAATACTCAACAACCATTATCAATACATTGCTTACACCTCTATATACAATACTACCTACTACCTAAGAGCATTATAGAGAATAAACCTTCTAGTACAATCCTTCTCAAATTTATTATGTTCACACTAGGCCTTATTTACTAAAAATGGCCTCCATACATAACAATACATATTAACCTCTATTATCCCCCTGGGTAACTCCCTAGGTACCCAATATTATCCCCCTAGCTACACTATGTCATGATCATATACACTACTCTAGAACATCTCTTCCTTTGCTCAAGAACATACCTCGTGGTTTTTAAACAATGAAGAAGTCACGACCCTTTTTCTTATTTAAAAACATAGGAATAAATGTATGCTTAAGAACATGAGTGTGTTATTGATGCGTATGTATTCCTAAAATGCACATGTGTTCCTTTAAATCCAACTTGGCGAACCATTTGGAAAGTATGCATGGTGGTTCATAAGGGCTTGGGGCTAATTACAAAGGGACTATGCACCCTTATAAGAACATGTGTGCATTCTTTCTTGATCGTATTTCATCCTCCCTGGTACAAATTACCATTGTTTTCTCCATCAACTTCTTGCAAGCACCCTTAAGGGAATATATAGAGTTTACCCTTCCATACTTATCATTATATAGTGTAAGCCTACGGTTAGAGTATTGTGATTGAATTAAAGTATTAGAGCATTTCCAACATTTCTTGAAAATATCATTTGTGATACAACTTAAGCATGGAAGATTCTAACAAAGATAGATATGCTCTATCTCAAGAACCTATTATTGATACAATCAATTTGATTACATTAACTTTCATTGTATGATGAATTCATAATTTTTTTAGGGATTAAGATATCTTTGGAGGCTATCTTTAATCTCTTTACAATTAACACAACATCATCTACATAAATACACAATAATAAAGCATAACCTTCACTTTGATATCACTATTGATTTTGATTTTAACTTTTATGTTTTCATTTTTATCATTCTTTCCACTCAACTAGAGTTCCTAGTTTCTCCCTTATTTCCGAAAGTTTTATTCTAGAAACTATATCAAAGTTTTAACAAATTCAACAAACTATTTTATATTTTTCATGCTTTCTCAACATCCTCTCTAAGATTACCAAGTGATAAATGGTTGAATTCTTAAGTCTAAAATCAACTTTAAAAAGGAAGCTTCACATTGTCCCAAATAACTTATTAAGTTTGTAAAGTGGTGCAAAATATTATTAAGTTTGTAAAGTGGTGCAAAATATATTTGATAAAAAAAGCTATTAACCCACTCGCGATGCAAAATATCTTGGTAAAAAAAACTATTAACACATTACTAATCATGGTGGTCGTGTAGTTGTTCACTTCAGTTATATCTTCCTTTGTAAACTTGTATCATTTTAGTTACATCACTCCATTTGTGAACATGTATCATTTTACTAACCTTCCGTTCTTATGAAAACTCATTCTATGTGACTTGATTGAATACATCCGATTTGATTGAATACATCCTTTCATAATCTATTGAAAGGTGAACCTCTCCATTTAACCATCTTATTTGTTAAACGATCAAAATAAAATATCTTCTTATTAACTAAATACTTAATACTTTCCTTTTTATTTACTCTCCTTTATATATTTACTTCTAAATGACTTTATATTTCTTTCCTTAAAAAATATCATCTTGAGAATATCTTTTTCCTTAATTTCTTTTTCCTTGAGTTAATCTAACAAAACACTAATATCTTTCTCATATATCTCACTCACTTAATTGGAAGCATCATGAATGTAGTTGTTTCAATTTTTTTTATATATTTACTTTTAAATGATTTATATTTCTTTTCTTAAAAAAATCATCTTAAAAAAAAAATCATCTTGGGAATATTTTTTTCCTTAATTTCTTTTCTCTCGAGTTAATCTACAAATATTGGTATATCTTTTTCATGTATCTCACCTATCTTTTTCATGTATCTCACCTAATTGAAAGCATCATGAATGTAATTGTTTCAATTTTTTAAAAATAACATCGAAAGATGTGAATTAACTCCATAATTTTTTTTTTCTTTTTCATCTATATATAAAATCATTCAATCAATTTTTATGTACAGCATCTACATATAAAATCATTCAATCAATTTTTATGTACAATGTCACTTAATGAAACATTTTTCCTTAATTTACATTTTGCATGGTAACAATCATTGCAAAATTCGATTTTCAATCTTAGGTTTTTAATAGGTTTACCTTGGTTTTGTCCTTCCACTTTGAACATATTTATTTTTTGTTATTATTATTCACTTGTGTTAAAAGTTTTGTTAAAAACATGTTTATGTTTTTTTAAGGTTGTTGATTTATCTTTGTTTTTTATTGGTTTGCAAATAATTGTAAATTAGAAGATTTTTGGCTATGGGATAAAAAAAAGTTGTTTATGTTATTTTATATGAATGTGAAGTTTAAGGATGTAGTATCTTTTGAGAATCCTCGAGAAAGATAAAAAAGATTCAAAAATAATTTTATAACTTATAATCTCAAAATTAAAGGCCATACACCCTATTCTATCTTCCTCATAGAAGTCATCATTTCTTGCATTGACAACACAACCATGATTAGATACTTAATGTACAAGAACAAGATAAACAACATGGATGACAAGAGGCTCCCAAAATTGCTTCATACTTTAGCCAAAATCACCAACAAGTCAAGCTAGAATGGCATAATGATGCAAAGTCTTAGCTAGACCATTGGGAAATAAAAAAGAAGTTACCCTTAAAAATATTGTACAAGCTAAATTTAAGGAGAATCTATGGTGCCATAAAAAATTAGATAAATTTAAGGAGAATCTATGATGCCATAAAAAATTAGAAGATAAAAGAAAATTAAGATATTATAAGGAGGTGGTTAATCCTAAAAGATAAAAAAAATCAATATTATAAGTTAATCAATATTGTTAAAAGAAGAACTAAATCTCATGAGCTTCATAGCGAAAGTGAGTGTTAGACAATCCCCAAAATACCATGTTAAGAAAGAATCTATCACCTTTGTGACACCAAGAAGATTGAAGATGAAAAACACTTTCTTCTATAATACCCTCTGTACCTTCCTAACTTTGTAAGTCATCAAAACTTTAGTGATCTTGAAACCTTTTTCTTAATACTTTTCAAGCATCCAAATAACATTTTAACCATCATTATCATAACTTTGGATTTGTTTAATATTATAGTGATTTTAACAGCTATCCATCTTTTAAAATTAAATTTTAAAATTAAATCGATGGAATTTAGATAAAGTTGGATTTGTTTAACAATGCCATGATTTTCTGAGAATGCTTAAACAAGCAAGGAAAATCTTTTACTCAAATGCATCAATGGAACGTTGTAATAAATAACGTGGTAATAAATATCATTTCCAAGGAAGAACATTATAAGAATCATTACAATTTTTTTGCAAAGTATCAGAGAAAAACAGAGACAGAATTATACTTTCAACCACGACGAAGAAGCAACGTTCCTATAGAGAACTGACTCTGTTATTTTAACCCATTGTTCAAATTTTATGTAAATGCGTCGAAGAGATCAAGTCCTTAATGATTGACTAAGCGGCAGTTCTTCCTCACTTCACCAGTCAGGAAAGTTTGAGGATTCACTATATTTCCCATCTTCACCATTGAATCCGAGAAGTCCTTGGCAAATTCCAGCGGATCAGTGGCATAATCTTTGACGATATGCGCCGTTACGCTCCCCAGGCCAGTTGAATACATCTCTTGGTCAGAGTTGAGGAGCCCTTCTCCATTCACTAAGTTTATGTAATATGAATTGTCGAACGACGTGGGGCTTACATGATCCAAGGGCGATAAGTTGTCATCGCCACCAGACGGAGGGCAGGTTTCTCTCAATCCAGATACATAAAGTTCATTGCCTGCATTCTGGCCGCTATAAATCCTTTGCCTAAAATTTGTGCATCGAGCTTGTCCAATTGTGTGTCCGCCTGCGCAATCGGAAACCCTAAAGACATTAAAAAAAGTTTGTCTCCAAGACAAATCAATATCTAAAAATGCAACATGGCGTTCACTTACCAACGAGTGCAACCATATCTGTGACTGACAGGCCTTGCGATAAAAACTTGCCAATGAGAGTCTGTATATTTGAATTGGGCATGGGAATATTGTTGTTTGCCTCGTCCAAACTGGCGGTTTTTGAGTCCTTTCTCCCCAAGGGAACGTCCCAATATGGGCCGCCAGCCTGGGAAGTAGGAAATATAGTTAAGATGGATGCATGGTTATTATTAACAAACCTAACCCTGGATCTATGGATATTATTAACAAAACTATGAATAATAATGTGAAGATGGTATACCAGTACTACTCCATCTCTAGCAGCGAGGGTAAGTATGTCAGCACAAGACACAACGCCGGGGCACTCAGTCTCCAGTCTTTCCTTGATGGCATCTATAACTTCAAATCCTCTGAGAGAATTTACATTTGGGTTTGCTGTTTTCTCGCCTTTAAACGTTGGTGTGTCATCCAGCAACACAGACGCATCGCAGCCCTGCGTTAGTTCCGAATATTATAGCAACGGCTAAATCTGTTAGGTAAGATATTAAAACAGATGACCTAGATATTTAAACAGAATACCTGGACAAAGCAGTCGTGAAAATGCAGGCGTAGTATGGAGGCTGCCATACGAGCTTCTTTCAGCGTTGCTAATCGCATCTGGTCACTTACAATGGGAACGGCAAGGGGACATGATTTCTCGTAATAATCAGTAGACAATRGAAATGGAATTTTTGCAGGAAATGCGGGAATGGATGCCAAAACCAAAAGTAAAATCGCTAAGAGTATTTGATGTTTGCCCATTTTCTCCTCTCTAATACACGATTTCTCAGAAATATTGGAGTACTGATCTACAGCTTGTTTACTGCAAGAGTTCAGTCCAGGACAACCTGCTGAGTATCTACGATCCGGCCTTTTTATAGGCACGCTTGATACCTTGGAGAGTCGATGAATTTTCAACAACAACTACCTAAATTACAGAGTTAATTTACCCAAACTGATCAACAACACAAACCAAACCAAACTTATAGATTCATTCTAGATCCAGACACATTGCTGTCTAAACGTGAAGATATACATAGTTAGGTAATGGTTGATATTAATGTTCTCGCGTATAGCTTTTTTATTGGGGCAAATTATTTTAAATTAATAATTTTCTAACGGTGGCCATGGTTACTCACTGGTTTTCCAAATGAGGTTTTAGGGTTTGGTTGCCCGTACCAGTTTGGACTGGTTTTTTTGTTGTTTTTGGTATAATAAATTACCCACAAGTCAGAGATACGACCACCTTGGTTGGTGGATTTCATACGCATACAAAGTCATGACATACACGCACTTTGAACAGTTCCCAATTTTTTTTGTCAAAATCTTTGAAGATTTCCTGTACCAAGCCATGGTTGTTGGCTGAGATCATTAGACATTATCCAACACGCTAAAATGTCATGTCCGCCATTAAACACTGGTTCTCGAACAATTTTAGTTTTGTTTGAACATTACTCAGTGTATTTTTTGACATTGATAAATATAGTACTTGGTCATATAATTTGCAAAAATAAATTGAAATGAGGTAGGCATGGCAGATACTTCTAGCTACGAAGCTTTTTACAAACCAAAAGCAAACTTAAGATAACATTGAGTATACTAGGTAGGTATTGATGTGGGATTTATACGCAAAAGTGCTACAAGTCTTCTCAACTCCCATTGTAATGTTTATGTCAAAAACATTTTATCTATATGTTTACTCTTCAAATATTTGAGGAGTCATACTCACTCACCCCTACAAGGAAGGAAACATTGATTATTCAATATGATACGCAAAGTATCGAATTATTAAATTTCTCAAACATAAACCATTCTATGAAGTGTTTGACACGTCTATGATATCATCCTAGGTTATATATGAAAACATGGTGAGGTTATGTATGAGAATTGTATGAAGGGTTTGACACGTCTATGATATCATCTAGGTTATATATGAAAACATGGTGAGGTTATGTATGAGAATATGGTGACCAGGTTTGGAATACATGGTGAGGTTATGTATAAGAATATGGTGACCACGTTTGGAATATGATGATGAAATTTGAATGAACTTGTCACTACTATATTGGGCAGAAATTACGACGAAATATTACAACAATTTAAAATTTCGTCGTAATTTTTTTGTTTTTTTTGGACTAATTTTACTTTTTTTTTCGGGGTCCAATGTTCGTCGCTCTAGCGACCAACATTCCACTTTGGTCATTATAGCGACGAACGTTCGTCGCTAGAGCGACCAACCACGAGTTAGTCGCTATAGCGACGAACTTTAGTCGTTATAACGATCAACTATGGCACGTGTGAGAATCAAATGGTCATTGACTTATTGTTTGGTCAATTTGATCGAATTCATTGAAGACCGACAAAATCAATCCTATATATATCTCAGTTACGATAAATTTGTTATAGTTACAAAAACCATTTTCTACAGTTGCGACAATCATTCGGGTATTTGATGCAATGATGTTCTGTTTTTTTTATGAAATCTTGATTTCAATTTTCTTTCAAGAAGAGAAACATTGAATTGATCAAACTCTACATAGCTGAAATTTTGAAGGTCACTACTTAAAAATTTTCTGTGTGATTTAGTAATTTGGTGGTATTGAACTATTTTATGGTTTATTTTCACTTCTTAAATAAGATTTTATTGTTTATTTTAACTCCTTATAAATATTTTATGGTTTATCCACTTTTGATAGAGTAAATAGATTACCGATTCAACTACAATCACTCTAATTAGATTCAATCACTTGTGACATCCCCCCCCCAAAAATAAAATATTTTGAAATTTAAATTTGCTGGAAATTTATTCTGTTTTTCGTAAATTCGAATTTGGAAAATTTTTGCCATTTATGGCAATTGCGAATTTCGAATTTGATAATTGTAATTAATTATTATGACTGTTAGGTAGAGACCTGATTTGACCCAACTAACTATTTGACTATGACACTTGTATGAAAACAAAATATTTTATATTGATTGCAGGAGGACAAATGGAACAACCATGTTAAATTTAGCTGACCATGACTCCATGAGTGGGGAACATGTTGGAACTACCTCTGGGATGACTGTTACAAGTGGAAAATCAGTGATTTGGCCATTGGCAGCCCCTGAAAATCAGGGATTTAGAAAGCTGCGAAAATTCCCAAGGGAGGGAAAAGACCTAACTAAATTGATAAATAACATATGTGAGGAGGCAGGATGCTGCCAAGGATGCAGGGGAGAGAGACTATGGATTTTATTTCCTTGCTGTTATGAACACTACTGAGTAAGTGTGAGGCAATAGGAATCTACTGAAGTTGAAGGACATTACTGAGGAGGAGTTTTCCAAGTTCGCCCTCATGGATTCATGGTCAGGCTAGAGGGTGAATCGAGCAAGTGATTTTGGCTGCCCT
>JASDQU010235066.1:17222-27742 GCA_032191745.1 Picea mariana | reverse complement strand
TTCAAATTCCTAGGTTCATCATATTGAATCTTCTCTTTATAAAAGGATGGAATTCCACTCAGAAACCTATATACTTTCACCTTCTCATATTTTATAAACCCAACATACTTTAGTAGCTCCATGAACTTCTTTTCATACTCTGCCATGGTCATGCTTCCTAGCACGAGTTCAAATAAATCATGCATTTTATTGACATAGAAGTGCTCTAAAAGGTACTCCTTCTGAAAATATTTCTTGAACTTCTTCCAAGTGATCCTACTCTCATTAATGTGCTCAAATTGCTTTAGTTGATCCCACAACATAGCAGTTTTCCCATGTAAATGGCATGTGGAAATTATGGATTCTAGGTTTGATGAGTATTTATGCAATTGAAAATACCTCATGAGTCCAAGAAACCATGCTTCAACATAATCTTCCCTTCCTCTTTCACCATCAAAGGATGGTGGCTTAAGTTTCCTCAACTCTCCTTGCAAACTGTCCAATTCATGTCTCCTTCTTTGGTTACTAACATGAGATCCCTCTGGACTACTTATGGAATCTTCATATGCATCAAATTTCCTTGTTGAGTAGGGGGTGAGTGATTTCTATGAGTTATACTATCACTTCTTGAATAACCAACTCTTTTACGGTCATCTCTTCGTTCATGACATCTTCCCTCTTTCTCTTGTTTTGAGTTTGATCCATTCTTTGTTTGCCTATGCAATTGATTTAAGATTTGCATCACTTGATCATTTATCTGATTTTGTTCTCTCAACAGTCTCTCATTTTATTCTTTGTAACACTGCACTTCTATTTTCAGGATTCTCACAGTCTCTATCAATGTTTCTTGCTCCCCTTTGTCCTTGTGTCTGTTGGATTTTGTCTCTTCATTACCAACACTGATATTTTTACCTCTGGCCTCCTTCTCATGGATGGAAGCTCCCTCTCCCTCTTCAATTTCTTKAATATGCATTCTTAAATTAAATTGATGTGTTTACAACCCCTAATTCTACAAAATGTSCAAGCAACCATTTTGTTAGAATTATGTATATTATAAAAGAAATTTTCCAAACAATGTTATAGGTCCTTTTTCTTCTCAATTCATGAATAAATATATTATCATTCCATATTATAACAATTCCATGTTATTCTCCTCTRAATCATCTTTCCAATGACTATAATCTTGCCCCAATTTGATATTTGAGCTAAAAGTTACGGCTTCKCGAAAAAAATCACTTTCAWCCTCTTTTCTTTTGTTTTGCAATAGGATCTTGTCGAAATATTCCAAAACTCCTTTAATTGGTACAAAATTTGAACTATGCACCAACACTTCCTTCAACCCCCTTTCCATGTTACCACCACTYGAAACCACARGCTTATTCACTCTTTAACACCTTCCTCTAGTGCTCTTCCCTTATTYTTTTACACATGAGCTTGTTCRCAAATGTCTGAGGGCTTGGTTACTTCTAGGCCCTTCGCGCCTCTACCCATTTACCTTATCATGAGACCGACATTGGAACCAAGTCCTCCGTACTTCTTCCTTTGGCTATCCTCCCATTTCAAACTTCCAACTCTCCTGAAGTAAACTTCACCGAACACTTATATTAACTCCACTGGTAGATTGGATGGTTGAGATTTGATCTCCCGTCGAATGGATGGTCATGCTCCATCTGGAGGTTTCAACGACCGTGACTTAATTGGGCGTTGGGATGGAAAAAATTAATCAATTTGGGACTTCAACGCTCTGGGAGTCTGGAACATTACAACTCCCAAGTCACTCAACTCCCCCAGAGTGATATCTGTCAAAGTGCTCATGCCATCCTTCCACTGCTTGATCTAACGGTTGAGAAAAGTCTCGAAGGGATCTTAGATCGATGGTTTGCGTGAATTCAAAACTTTGGTCTTCGACACTTTTCACTGGTAGATACCTTGGACACCCTAGGAGGTCATACTCTCGGAGATGACATGGCATGTTGATGTCACCTATGGTGACGTGTACCCATGGCATGTGTGCCACGTGTCACTAAAAAATGAATAGGTTGGGGCACAAAAGGTACTAAATCTAGGTGACATATGTCCCCACATGGAACCCATTCCATGTGGCCTATGATGTGTCATTAATAAAACAGACGATCCACATTCTCTGCTCCATATCTGACGGTCTGCGTGATTTTACGGACTGCGGATTTACACTTTGCAGTTTCGTCACTTTAGGCATTTTATATGTAACATACCCAGTAATCTCCGAAGTGGTGAAGTTATGAAGTCCAGAAACTTCGCTAACCTTCCACCATTGCTAGCTCTTATGGTAAACATTTCTCCTAAAGTCCTTCCCTCAATCTAACGGTCGATGGGGAAATTTGGGACTTGGCGCTCCAGGACTCCAGGTTATAACAGTCCTAAAAGGTTCAATTCTCCCAGAGTTAAACTTCCTGAAGTGGTCAACACCGGATGACCACGATCAATGGCAGAGATTTCCCCTAAGCCTCCTATCAAATCAGACAGCCAACAAGACTTCGCAACTTCGGACTTCATCATCTCAGGATTTGCTTGCTTACCATAATCTCTGAAGCGACGAAGTTTCAGAGTCTTTCATCTCTTACTTGGCTTCGATCGATGGCTGACGATCAACAAGCTTGATCTGACGGTTGTGACTTACTCTTTCCCAACCTCTGGTTTCACCTTTATCAGACGAACCTCATTCACCTGCCTTCTGATCTAATGATCCATAAATCCTTGATCCCACGGTTTTGATCTCTCCCGAATTCAAAAGGGGACGGTCACAATTCTACGATCCTTTGCAAGGATCTCTGTTTGCACGACGCTCTGGATTATGCGCGATCTTGCAACGACATCTCTTCTGAGATTTACTATTTCAAGGTCATGTTCAATCTTAATCATAATACCATGTCCAACAGTTCTGGCCCATACCAGTCTGGTGTTTCAACCCGAAGATTTGATACCAATCTGTAACATACCCCACCACCCACAAGTCGGGCTACGCTACTTCAAGCCCACTTCTGGACTTCTTTCGACTTATAATATAACTTTTAGTTAATAAAGATACATGAATTATTCACATGCATAGATCAATATTCATGCTACAACATAAACGCAATGAACCATATGTCATGCACAACAATACCCAACAAGCATGCATAATATAGATACAAATTTCATAGATAAATATATACACAACAGAAATAAATATACAACTAAATGAAACCATGACATGAAGCACTTATCTTTCACAAAACGAAACACCAACTGGCTACAGACCAAGGACGTTCCACCCAACCGTAGACAATGTTGTTCCAATTCTCAACAACAATGTCACCCCTGATTCAGGGCTATGAATCCATAAGGATGGTTCCAGAGTTTCACTCGGCATCCCAAACCAATCAGCACTCAAGCTCTCACAATATTCTCATCACCCACAACAATCCAAAGTACATCAGCTCTCTTCTACCCATCCTGCACAACCCAAGAGAATGGACCCCCTTCTCTGCCACGCAATCCCTCAGGCTATCCATCTCCTTCCAGGGCTCCAATGCATCTGATCAAATATCTCCATGCTGGGACTCTTGGGATTTACAGCTGTGAGAAAAGATGAACACATGCCAATGCATCTCAAATATGCAGGCAATAATTCATGGTTGGAATACACTAATAGTCATTACTGCCAACCAAACCATGGCTCCTCTCCATAATTTGTTTCTCTTTCCCAAGCCAAAACATGAAGGGAGAATGAAGAGTGAGTGAAAGAGTGAATGGATGAATGAACGAATGAATGAGTGAATTAGTGAACGAGTGCATGCATGAAGAAGAACTCCCCAAATAGACCAAGGACAGGTTTATATAATTCATGGAATTAGAGAACCACATGGCCTTCCCCCAAGAAGCTCATGTAACTAATGTTCTCCATCAAAACATAAATGGGTAAATAAAAATATAAAATACACACTTAGCCCCTCAAGCCCCCTCTCTTGTGGAATCATAACCCCCTGTAACTCTTGTCCTTGTCCATCTAGTAGCCAATGATGTATTTATTATTAATAATGATCAAAACATTACATTCCCTAGGCACACGCCTCTTTTAACTGTTTGGGCACTCTGGCCTTTCATTAACAAAATACAATTCCTGAGCCACATATTTCACCTTGTTTTTAGGAAATATAACACTTCCATGTTAAACCTAACAAAAGAGAGGAATACAAATTTAAGCTAGAAATAAATGACAAAGCAAACACACTGTACACAGAGATTTTACTCTAGAAACCAAAATGGGAAAACCAACATTCCTTGAGCATCTTTTTCTCTTGTTGTATTATTCATTCAAAATAAAAGGTCACATTCCTAAACTTGGTCCACACCTAAGAGACAATCGAAATCATACATTATTTCTTTACACAAGAACAACATTTTAGCCAATTCATATTACATCTACATGACCAGCAACCGACTGCTAAAGATTAACATGAATATCAACTTAATATGAATATTGTTAACACATAAATATGACCAGTTTGTCAAAATTTTTTAGTCATGTCTCATGGGAAAGGTATCAAATTTATCTCCATTTTCATTAAAAAACAACTCACTGCAAACTGGTTAAAGGCGCTACAAACTCACAGTGCGCTGCAAACTATCACATACTACCACTTTTGGCGCTGCAAACTATCTATTTTTACAGAGTTGCATCTTTTGCATGTCTGCACTTTTATTCAAGGCTAAATTGTTGTCCCTGTTATCATTCCTATTTGAAATTTTCTCCACTCCATATCATCGTTGTGTATAAGTTTTCATACATGTGAACCCTTAATATGTCAGCTCTATAATCAAACCCTAAAATCCTTGTTTTACTCTATATTTCACATAGAAATTGTCATAAGAGGTTACAGGAGGTTTTTAAGACATAAATTATGGACAATCATCAAAGCAAGAAAATCCACAAGGGGGGAGAGATTGTGGGAACTGAAACATATGATTTTTTTTCATGGTTTTTGCGTGTAGTTACAATACTAAGTGGTGATTTTGGATTTTGAGATAAACCTAACATATTTTATATTTTCTTCAAAGTTATTTTCATTACTCCGAAGTTGTAGCAATTTTACCAGAGGTTTTCAAGGCTTATTACATGGTTTTGGCATCATTTGAGTTGATTTGGTCGAAACAGGGTGATACAGGAAATTTCGTAGCGCCTGGACTCATTGGCGCTGTGAACTGGTAATTTGGGATAGTTTGTAGCAATTAGCACACAACAGAGTCTTGTTTTAATCATAAATTTTGAATCACGATATGGGTTCTACTGAAATCTTGTGTGGAGAAGCACCATATTACCATTGACTTTCTGACAAAAAATCATCCCAGCCCAGTTCGTAGTTTGGGAGAAATGTAAAAATTACCACCTATAGGAAAGTTCGCAGCACATGTTGTCAAAGGCATTGCGAACTCTAACAGTTTGATAAATCTATCTTGTTTGGAGGTTGGCACCTGTCAAGGAGGATTCAAATGAATTCTCAAAGATTAGTTAGATGCTAAAGGACACCTCCACCTAAGATTTATCTCCATTAAAACCTCATGCAGTGAGTTGGAAACATATTTATTAATGACTTCCAACAACTTCCTAAAGTTTAGCATTTTGCTGGATTTTTTTCTCTTTGATTGTTTCCACCTATCTCCAAGAGGCCCAGAATCCAATGAAAGATATGGGATTCGACATCCTAAGCATATTTTGGATGTTATTTTATATATATGGAGGGGATTTTGATAAGGAAAGTTGGAGTTCATGACTAGAGAGAGCTTGAGAGAGCTGCAGGGGCAGTTTATCTATGTATTTGTAAGCATGAGGGCATGTGTTGTAGGCATTTTTTCCCATTAGATATTCAAGAAAGTTGTGATACCAGATTGTGTTTCTCTTATTTCCATTCTTTATTATCATCTTGATTGAGTAATATTTACAGACTTTGAAGATCAAAAGTTGCATATGGTTAATGGATTCATGAGCTACAAAGGATTTGTGGTAATTATTTGTTAATCATTGATTATTGTTCAAGCACTCTTTTATCTATCTTTCATAAAAATCTCTATTAAGAGGATATTCTTCTTTTTGTTCACCTTCTATTCTTATACCCATCCTTGCATAAGCCTTTTGTCTGGTAGGCATCCTGATTTCCTTTGATCTRCACAATGTTATGACTCCATGCCCAATAGAATGCATTTGCAAGCAGTCTGTTTCRCCCCCTTTTACTCTTCTCTTGTTGATCCACCAAGTATAACCTATTTTAATCATTTAAATCAAATGGGTATTGGGATTATCCTCTAGTAGTCTGAGGGTGACTCTCAGTGCTAACATTTTTGGCACTGTTKTCAGGGAAGAAGTTGAATATTTTCCCTGGGAGAACGACATAGAATAGATCCAGCTCTTGATGGTAGACAAGAGCAGGACACTARCTTGACTGCAATCTTCTACCTAGTGAGTCTAGCTTCATCACAAATGAATCTACTGGCAACTTCATTGGTTTGAAATGGACAAGAAATTGCTCATAGGTATGCATTTTGTGATTTTTCAAATATATATGGTTTTCCAAACCTTGTGCCTGATAGAAGTGAATGGGAAGGTCATCTTCCTAGGTTTAGATGAGAATATTGGGAAGTTCCAGTTGATGTCTTATTAGATTTTCATGAATGCATGCTTAAGTTGAAATTTATACATGAATATGTCATGATCAAGTTTTTTAGCTACTCCCTAGAGGGAAAATCCCGTGACTAGTGTAAATATCTTTCAAATGCTAGTGTTAATTATTTGAAAGGTTTTCATACTGCCTTTCATTCATTTTGTAAAGAGAAATTTTCAGCTGACTTCATTTATCCATAATTTTGTCATTATTTTAATTTGTTGTGTAAAGGATATAACTGTCATGAAGAGTATGTTTGTGTTGAAGAATATGTTGTAGTAGAAGAGACTTTTCATGATGATCAATAGGTTGATACTCTTCAAAATGATATGCTTTCCCACAGAAATGGAGTAGAAGCAAATAAACAGGTCTATGAAATTTCACTTTTTGTAAGTTTTTATGATTATCATGAATTTGAAGATATGTTTAATCTAGTTATAAATCATGAGGATTATCATTCTTTTCGTCAAAATTCACTGGAAATCCTTGAAGGCATTGAAAGTATCCTGCAGCAACCTTCATTTCTGAAAGAAAGAAAAAAAAAAAAGATGAAATTGGCAGCAGCCATAAAACTGGAAAAATGCAGAGACAATTCAATTTTCAGTCGGAGCAGGGGAAGGAAGTTTTAATTGAGATATTTTTTCTTGACTTTTATGACCCTGTGTATATTTATATGGAATCAAGATGGAGTCATGAATTTTTAGGCCTGTGTAAGTACAAAATATCAGGTTTATAATTATGGGCTTTGGGCTGTTTTTTTTTACTATTCAGTTCTTCCTATCCTATTGTTACATGAAATTGGAAAGACCATTATGTTGATATTATGGTAGGTGCGAGAGGTATTTACCTCCACATGTAAACCTGACGAGGATAGAATACTTCGGGAAGCAAGAAGAAACCCTAATGAGTTGGATAATAACCTTAGAAGACTTGTCAGCTCAAGAATATAATTTATATTAGGTTATTAGCCTCTAAGAGAAGAAGTTGTCCAGAAATAATAATATATATTGAAAAGACAGATACATAGAATGAGAATTCGGCCCAGGCAGTTCTCATTCTGGCAAGCAGTCTCAAAATTGCAGAGAAGCACTTGTGCACACTGCAGTTGCCCAGTTTCTGCGCAGGTTTGGAGGAGAGTTGTCGTTGCAGCTGCTACAGCTAGCAGTTACGCTTGGACTATCTCTTGGCTAGGGTTTTGACTATCTGATCAACTCTTATTGGTGTGCTATCCTATGGGAAAGGTGCACTACCCTTTGTTTGTCTATCTAGCCTAGGGTTTGCTTTCGGAGTGATTTTCTGTCAAGGTTAAGGTGCTCGGAGGGTGGCTTCGGCCTATGGTTGGGTGACAAGGGTATTGTCAATGGTAAAATGAGCACATCCACTTATATTCTAACAGGTTATGGGCCCACACCTCCTTCACTCAGTCTAACCGTTGGAAGGAAACATAGTCGTAAGGATGTTAAGCTCGTTGAAGAACTGTTGCTAGGGTTTCTAGCAGGAGCAGTCACCATAGCACTACCGCTAGGGTTTCTAGCAGGAGCAGTCACCATAGCACTGTCGTTGGGGTTACTAGCAGGTGCATTTGCAGAAACCCTAATCCTCTCGTTGAGGCACCTTAAGTGAAGGAATTGACCTAATCTCCAGACAGATCAGTGCGCCCTAGCCTAGCGCATCTCCTGGTACTCTCAGCGAGCCAAGACGTGAAGTTTGAGTTTTTGGTCAAATCTAGGGTTTGACCAAGTCAAAGAAGCCATGACTTATTCTATGAAGTCAGAGAACAAGTTAGATGGAGCTTCTAACTTTAGAGTGTGGAATACAAGGATTTACCTCATCCTTGCCAAGAATAAAGTGTTGGATATCGTGAAACCAGAGTTTGAAGAAGGAAAAGAGAAGGAACCGCAGAACATTGCAACTATGGAGAAGTTCAAAGACGGTGACATCAATGCCATGAGTATCATAGTGGAATATATAAAAGACCACTTCATACCCTACATCTCCCATATTGACTCATCGAAGAAGATGTACGATGCCCTAACAAATCTCTTCTCGGTCAGAAACATTGGACAAGTTATGAGCCTGAAGAATGAGCTTCGTGACATGAAGATGAATGATGAGGACAGCATAACATCATATTTTGTGAGAATCTCTCAGTTAAGAGATCAACTACAAGCTATTGAAGAGATCATCTCAGAGAAGGAATTGGTAAACTTAGTACTCAATGGTCTTCCTAAGACATGGGATGAATTTKYTGCAAGCATGAACACAAGAAAGGAGTATCCGACATTTGAAGAACTTTGGACTTGTTATGCTCAAGAAGAATCAAGGATCAGTGCAAAATAGAAACCCCAAAAGAAGTACGATGATCAAGCCTTCACAACAAGATTCAAGAACTTCAGGAACAAAAGGAAGTTTGGTTCAAAGAAGAAGACAAATCAAGAGAAAGATATTTCAAAAATACAATGCTTCAACTGTCAAAAGTATGGTCACTACAAGAATCATTGTCCCGAGCTAAAGAAAAGGAAGGAGAAACACGAAGCATCAATTGCCGAAGAAAAGGAACCTACAAAGAAGACTAAGCAGGATGAAAGAGACTTCTTCTTCGAAAGGTAACAATACTCTTCTTATTTCTTGTGCATATCTTGTTTGCATCGTCTTTGTACATATCTTGTATATCTATCTCTTGGAAGATAATGTGTTCCAAGAAGAACTATACCTATGGAAGAACAACAAGATAAGGATGAATATCATTAGATAATACACATGAAAGGATGAAATATGTCAAACAAATCATGTGAAAGCTATTGCAAGATAAGACAAATCCATCATGAAGAGACTTAGAAGAATCAAAGACGGAAAGAAGTCAGCAATCAAGAGGGAATTGGAGAAAGACTTATGACGTTCTTGTAGAAGAAACAATATGGAAGCATGGACTCTGTCAGACAGAGAGAGACAATTATATATTGCAGTAGACAATAAGGATGCAGACGTAAACGTGGACTCTCCCAGATGGAGGGAGCTGATTATACATCACCAAAGATAAGAGCATGCATGAAGCAAGGACTATGAGGGAGATAATCATATGATTCATTGAAGATGATGAAGTATATATCCATGGTAACATCCATGAAAGGCAATACATGTTCAGTTCGACCTTAGAAGAAGACTTCTTCGAAGAGAAGCCTTGAAGTATCCCTAGTTGTCCATCCACATCCATGATCCTATGATGAAAGAAATAAATGGAATCCTTAGGGCATGGAATCCATAAGAAACTCCATGGACCCAAGAGCTAAAGAAAAACATAAGAAAGAACATGAAGATTCCAAGAAAGAAGAGAAGCCTGAACAACCAGTCATTGTATCGAGAATCACAAGATTACCAGCCTGATATGAACTCACTAAAAGAAATCAAGTAGAGGAACTGGAAGTTGTGATGAAGAACAATGTATGAAAGACTTATGAATGAAAGCATTGCGAGATCGAAGACTAGAGGTTCTCCCAGATGGAGGGAGAAGACTATGATGATTAATTGTTCCGGTAAACCAGACATACCTATACATGAGTCTTTATATCATCCGTAATATCCATGGGTTGGAGTTCTACATCAGATGAATGCAAAGAATGTTCTCCAGAGAAATTGAACAAAGAGCATATGAAGAGAAACCTCAAGAATTTGAGGCATACCAGAAAGATACCCTTGTATGAAGATGGAAGAAAATAACTTGGTGGAGAACCTCCAGTGCACAGCAGAAGCGTGGTGAAGATTTCCTATAACAAGATATTGTATCAAGATGATTACTCAGAAGATCAAATCTCATGATGACATAAGAAGTGCCACATGGATATGTTCCAGTTTTCCAACAATGAT
>JASDQU010235064.1:5549-17202 GCA_032191745.1 Picea mariana | reverse complement strand
GAGCTGGTCATCAGGAGAGTGATGACGAAAAAGTGGCGAGATACCTGAATGGTCTGAGGTATGACATTCATGATGAATTAAGCATGGTTACCATCTGAACAGTTGAGGATGCATACCAGATGGCTCTGAAAGCCGAAGAGAAGCTAAGCCGCAAGCAAGGACAGCGAGGGCGAGGCAGGAGCCAGCCAAGAGGCAAAGCAGTTGCCCAAGAAAAATTCCAGAAGCCCAAGGAGGATTGGAAGAGACCTCAGGGTAAGCTGGAGAGAGGTGGAACCTCACAGCAGAGGCAGCCACAAACTGAACAAAGGCAGCAATATGCTGAGCCGAGGAGGCAGCATACAGAGCAGGGTGGTGGATATGCTAATGCCAACACATTTCCTCGTACCCGAGGTAGAGGAAGAGGCCGTGGAGGAATCATCACATGTTTTACATGTGGAAAGGACGGACACAAAGCCGTTGACTATCCAGACAGGAAGATGGATAGAGGAGAAGCTCACATCACAGAGGCGCAGAGGTGTGATGATGAGGATGAAGACAACGGAAGTGGGAAGTCGCTGACGGTGCATAAAATTTTGTTAACACCCGAGAAAGAGGTGGAAGATACAGCTCAGAGATGCAGATTGTTCCGGACGACTTGCAAGAACAAGGGCTGGAAATGCAAGGTCATAGTGGACAACGGAAGCACCGATAATCTCGTTTCGACCGAGATGGTGGAAAAGCCGGAGTTGGAAACAACTAAGCACCCGAGTCCATATAAAGTCTCGTGGTTACAGAAAGGACACCGGGTAAGTGTCACTAAACAATGCTTAGTTAAATTTAAAATTGGGAATTATCACGATGAGATTCTGTGTGATGTTATTCCCATGGATGTATGCCACATACTGCTGGGTAGACCATGGCAGTATGATAGGAATGTGGTCCATGATGGGAGGATGAACACATATACCTTGGAGAAGGATGGGAGGTCACATAGATTGCTTCCGATAAAAGATAAATAAGTGAAGCCGGAAGTGAGCAGCACAATACTTCTCATGAGTGGGAAAGAGCTTCTCACAGAGATGGAGAAGAATGAAGATCCACAGTTCTTTGTTGTCAGGAAGCCGAGAATTGTCTTGACAAGCACAAGAGTGGACGACTTGCCAGAGGAGATTCAGGAACTGCTGGGAGAGTTCGCTGATATCATCATGGACAAACTACCTCGTTCATTGCCACTGATGAGGAGTGTGAGTCATCACATGGACCTCATACCTGGAGCAAGCTTACCTAATAAGGCCGCATACAGGTTGACACCTCAGGAGAATGAGGAGGTCAAAAGGCAGGTATAGGATCTACTGGACAAAGGACTGGTCAGAGAAAGTCTGAGTCCGTGTGTTGTTCCGATAGTACTAAGTCCGAAGAAAGATGGAGGCTGGAGGATGTGTACAGACTCCAGGGTGATAAACAAGATCACCATCAGATACAGATTTCCACTGCTGAGAATGGACGATCTGATGGATTGCCTGAGTGGGGCAAATTATTTTTCAAAGATTGATCTCAAGAGTGGATATCATCAGATCCGGATGAGAGAGGGAGATGAATGGAAGACAACGTTCAAAACAAATGAGGGTTTGTACGAATGGCTGGTCATGCCATTTGGATTGACAAATGCGTCGATCACATTCATGAGGCTGATGAATGAAGTCCTGCGAGAATTCATTGGCAAATTTATGGTTGTATACTTGGATGACATACTGATTTTCAGCAAGACCAAGGCTGAACACTTGAGGCATTTAGCCATTGTGATGAGGAGACTACAGCAGGAGAAGCTGCTGATCAATTTGAAGAAATGATCATTCATGCAGACAGAACTCATGTATTTGGGTTTTGTAATCTCGGCGAATGAATTGAAGATGGATCCTGAAAAGGTGGAGGTAATCAGGAATTGGCCATCACCCCGGAATGTTTTCAAGGTGAGGAGTTTTCATGGATTAGCTAGTTTCTACAGAAAATTCATTCGGAATTTCAGTGGAATTAGCGCCGCAATGATGGACACCATGAAGAAACGACATAAAGTTTTTCATTGGACAACAGAGGCTGAAAGGAGCTTCAATCTTTTGAAGCGGAAGATTACAGAGCAACCAATTCTAGTGTTGCCTGATTTTCAGAAAACATTTCAAGTGAAATGTGATGCCAGTGGGTATGCTGTTGGAGGGGTCCTGAGTCAAGATGATAGACCTGTTGCATATTACAGCGAGAAGGTGGATGATGCAAAGCTGAAATACTCCACATACGACAAAGAGTTCTATGCCATCACACAGGCATTGAAGAAGTGGAGGCATTACTTGATACCCAAGGAATTCGTTTTGTACAATGATAATCATGCATTGCAGTTCGTAAGTCAACAGGATAAGTTGAACCAGAAGCATGGAAAGTGGATAGAGTACATGCAAAATTTCACATTTGTGATCAATCACATTTTCGGAACTCCTAACAAAGTAGCTGACGCTTTGAGCAGGAAATGTTTGTTACTGCAGGAGTTTCGAGTCAAAACCTTGGGTTTTGAAAATTTAAAAGATATGTATGCTGGTGATGCAGATTTCAGAGAGGTATACGAAGCAGCTGAGAATCCAGTTCTTAGGGATCGGAGTCCATGGCTGGAATATATGATCCAGGAAGGATTGATGTTCAGGGGCAATCAATTGTGCATTCCAGATTGCTCCATGAGGGAGAATTTGGTGACAGAAAAGCACAGTGGAGGATTAGCAGGTCATTTTGGACATGACAAAACATTCGCAAAGCTGAGTGAATCGTATTTTTGGTCGGGGATGCGAGCAGATGTTAAAAGGTTTGTGACAGGTGTCGGATATGTCAACATTCAAAAGGCCGAAAGCAGAACACAGAGTTTTATCAGCCATTGCCCATACCTGAGAGGCCATGGGAGGCGATCAGTATGGATTTTGTTTTGGGGTCGCCGAGGACACAACGAGGAGTTGATTCCATCTTCGTGGTGGTAGACAGGTTCTCGAAGATGGAACATTTTATTCCATGTCATAAGACCAGCGATGTGACCCACATCGCAAACTTATTTTTCAAGGAAATTATTAGATTGCATGGGTTTCCGAGAAGCATAGTCTCGGACAGGGATACTAAATTCATAGGTCATTTTTGGAGGACGCTATGGAAGAAGCTCGGAACTAATTTGGCTTTTAGTTCGGCTTACCATCCGTAGAGAGATGGTCAAACTGAGGTGGTCAACAGGAGTTTGGGAGACTTACTGAGAGGCTTGGTAATGGAGCACCACATCAGTTGGGACCAGATATTACCACAGGCAGAGTTCGCGTACAACGATTCGGTGAATCGAAGTACAGGAAGAAGACCATTCCAGATTTTGTATGGAACATAGCCGAGGGGAGTTTCTGAGCTCAGGGAGTCAGGACAGGCTGAAACTAGCAGCGCGAGTGCTGAAGAATTCGCTGAAGCGATGGGGGAACTCCACGCGAAGGTGAAGCAGTGACTGATGGATGCAAATCAAGAATATAAGCGCAGAGCCGATCAGCGGAAGAGACAACTTCAGTTTGAAGTTGGGGACATGGTTCTGGCGCACTTAAGGAAGGAAAGGTTCCCAAGGGAAACATATAACAAGCTCAAGATGAAGAAAATTGGGCCGTGCAGAGTCCTGAAGAAGTTCGGGGAGAACACATACGAGCTTGAGTTGCCAGATGGCATCGGGATATCTCCGATTTTTAACATTTCGGATTTATACCCATACAGGGCTGATGAAGCAGACACTGAAACTGAGGAACAAATGGTCCAGTGGCAGAGACAATTGCCAGTTGCACAAAAGCCACAGATGGAGTGCATACTGGATAAAAGAGTAGGCAGGAAGACCAGGCGGAAGAAATATTTTGAATACCTGGTGAAATGGAAGAATCACCCAGTACAAGATGCTAGCTGGGAAACAAAGGAAGTTATACAAAAGCATGGGCAGACTGTGCAGGAGCTCATGGACAGGAGCCCATGAAATCTTTCAATCCAAGGCGTATGATGCAGGAGCATCGCTCACTCATCAAGCGAGCCAACACGTGGAGCAGAAAAGACAGCTGGATAGTGCCAGCATCAAAATTTTGAAACACCTTGATATGTTGCGCCAAACATTAATGCATTGATGTGATGAAGCGCACTTGTACATTGTAATGGACCTTGAGCCTTTAAGCTCACGTCCTTAGTAGCTGAGGCATTTAATAGAATTTATGTAAAGATAGATAGGAATTAATTGTAGATTTGATAGTTTTATAATTCGAGAGGGAAAACGGAATATAGGCACCCTTCTTTATATCATTGTATTATTTTGATTCATGCAAGCATTCAGAGGAGCAAGAGCAGAGCAGAGAACCTGTGTAGAACACCCATGTACAGATTGAATTGATAGAAAGAGTCTTTGATTCAGTTTCACGGTTTGTGTTGTTTCTCTGTGTTGATATTATGCTTATGAATGTTTGTTTCCTTTGTATGCATTTGCTTTTGAATATGCTGTGAATGTGTCTTCAGAGACTCATTGAAGTCTGAAGGAGACAAGAATGAGTTTCAATTGTTTCTCTGTCTGAGCCAGGAGATTCCTGCATCGAGTGCAGTGGAATTCATCCGCATAGAGTGCGTTGATGAGGCTAGACAATTGAACTCTTGTTCTCTTCTGCCCAGAAGTTAAATTGGGTTATTCGAGCTGTGCAGAAGAAGTGCAGGTCAAGACTGGAATCTCATCAGTTAGTCTGAGTACAGAAAGGCAGGGATTGTTGTTGCTGCAAGTGCACAGAATCCGAAGGATCCAACACTTTGAGAGTTGTTGGAGGTCCGTTGAGAAAATTGCTGGTGAAATCTTTGAAGCAGTCAGAGGGACCAAGCTCAGGAGGGATAGTTTCGTTGTGAACATCACAGGAACAAACCCAGGTGAGATTCAAACTAAGAGAAGCCTTGGAGCAGGAGAAATTCCCAAGGAGGAGAATTGATGGGCAGGGATCGCAGGAGGAACTCGCGAAATCCCACTGACCGTTAGATCTAAGAAGAGCTGCGAGGGCGTTAACCCGCAGGCACAGGAAGAATCAAGCCATCGCATATCGAAGTTCGACGTTTGGCGAGACAAGAGTTCCGTGCTCGTTGAAATCGCGAGTAGCGATTTCCCGAAATTACAGGAGCCGTTGATTTCCATGGGACGCGTGTCGAGAGATCCCAGCATATCGGGGTTCGACATTCGGGGTTTTCAACACCAAGGGAAACTTGTATCGTGGATTCGTGATCCGCGAAATCCCGACGGTGACGTGGTAGTGTGGGACCACGAAGCTTAGTGGAGTACGGGTGGAGCTGTGTTGGAGCTCGAAGGCAGAGGGCCCAATTCCACACGTGTGTCGGAAATCGGCACATCGGGTATCAGGGTTTGCCAGTCCAAGTTGTTGACATCGTGGATAGAGATTTCCCGATAGGGAAATCCCCGACGGAAGCGAAAAGTGTTGACCGTTGACCATCGGAACTCGGGGTTCGGAGTTTCGATCTGCACGAGATTGTGAACAAGTTTCGCGATACCGCGAAACCCGATTTCCCGAGAAGCGAAGGGAGGTCGTAGCAGGAGTTACTGTGGGTAGTGAAAACTCCCGAGAGGGAGTTGGAAGAGATTTGACTCTTCGGGCCTGTGAGACGAAGAAGGTCCTGGTGAGACCGGGTTGAACCGTGAGGGTTGCGATTTTGCGTCAGATTTGAGTTGTTTCTTTCCCGAGAACTTTTGGCATTTGATACAAGTTCAGATTTCTCTGCAGACATCAACGAATAAAGTGGGCCAGTAATACCCAGCCCCGAGGATCTTATGAGCTATGGTCTTCCAGAAATGATGCCCCCCACAAAGGTCGTTATGGAAATCAAACATAACCTTCTGGGCTTCTTGCGGGTTCAGGCACCTTAAAAATACCCCTAGAGGGTCTTTCCAGTACAAGGCTTGGTCAATGAGGCAATATCTGATCACCTTGAGCTTTAAATCTCTCACCTTACTTTTTCCCATTCCATCAGGAGGCTTCAATTCTTGCAGAAATTACAAGATATCCTTGTACTAGGTGCATGCTGCTACTGATAAGGCACCCTGAGAATTCTTGTTGGATGACTCAGCTTGCGGATTTTCTGAACAGGCGTTGATGAAGCTAATCCCCAAGGCTTTGCAATTGGATTCAGCCAGCAGCTTGACTAAACCCTGCCCCTTTATTAACTTGGTGGGCTTAATCTCCAGATCAAACTCCAGGATCTTGGAAATCCACTTACCTCTTCTCCCATCTATGTCGGGATATACAAGGATGTCCTTCATAGAGGCTGAAGGAACGTATGCAGTGACCTTTGAGTGCAAGACATAGACTCTGAAATATTTGAGGACTTTCACCAAGGCATAGGCCTGATTCTCCATGATCTCGTACCGGACTTCTACATCTCTCAATGCCTTGCTAAAGAATGAAATGGGTTGTTCTTGCTCTTCCTCATTTTTCTGCAACAAGACCGCTGCTACTGTATCACAAGAAGAAAAAGAAAAAATCAGGAAATCTTTGGAATAATCAGGACTGATCAGCACAGGTGCCTTAGTCAATGCCTTCTTTATTTGGATAAAAGATTTTGTAGTTTCAACAGTCCATTTAACTTCATTTTCCTTCCTGAGCATGGTTGTGATGTGTCTCACCATCTCAGCAAAATTTGAGACAAACCTCCTCAAAAAGTTAATCTTCCCTAAAAAAGACTGAACCTCCTTTCTAGACCGGGGAAGTGACAGGGTCTGAATCGCTTCTACCCTGCTGGGATCAATCCTTACCCCCTCAGATGATACTATACGACCTAACAGTTTTCCCTCCTTCATAGCAAACAAATATTTCTTGGGGTTTAAGGTTAGGCCAAACCTCTGACACTTCAAGAAAACTTTCCTCAAGTGACAGCGGTGCTCTTTGTCTGACCTGGAGAAGACTGTGATGTCATCCAGACAGATCACCACAAACTAATCTTTCTCCCCAATGAAGGCTATATCCAAGGCTCACTGAAATGTTGCTCCTGCATTCATCAACCCAAAAGGCATCTTGGCATACATGAATGTGCCCCAAGGAGTGGCGAAGGCCATTTTTTCTCTGTCCTGGGGCATGACTGATATCTGGTTATAACCAGAAAAACCATCAATCATGGATATCCTAGATGCACCAGTTACCCTCTGCAATATGTGTTCCATGTTGGGCAGGGGATAATTATCTTTCCTTGAGCTCCTGTTCAGGTTCCTGAAATCAACACAGAGTCTGATTTCTCCACTTTTCTTCCTTACTGGGACCGAATTAGCCACCCATTCGAAATATCTCAAGGGGAAAATGATTTGGGAATCTATCAATTTCTTGACTTCTTTCTCCATGACAGGTAGCAACATGGGATTTATCTGTCTCAGCTTCTGCCTGAATGGCTTAGCCTCTTCTTTCAGCGGGATTTTGTGCTCAATGACAGATGTGTCATAAGTCTTGAGGTCTTCATAGGCCCATGCAAACACATCAGCAAATTCCTTTAATAGCTCAGTATATTCTGCCTTCTGTTCATCAGTCAGGCTGCTTGATAATTTGACAAACTTAGGCTCCTCCTGTGTGCCGATGTTGCACTCAGATGAATCAACATCTCCTCCTGAAATCTTACCTTTTACTGCGACATCATTCCTGTCGAACAATCTTTCTAAAGGGACTAGTCTCCTCAGAATGTGATTACTGGGCAATTGAACAATATGGTGATTAACAATTTTATTCAAGAATACCTCAGAGGGAGGGTCACCTTCGAGATCAGGATTCTGATCAATGTGCAATGCAGAGAACTCATCGACAGACTGAAGAAACTTTTCGATTTCAAGATCGTCCTCGAATACCTTCCAATGCTTTATGTTGTCTGGGATGAATGGTCTGTATCTTATCTCGACCTCACCATTGATCTTCGGTGGTAGGGGGATCCTGAACAGACTAGCTGAGACCGCTAAGGAATTGGCCGAGGTATTCTCTTCCCTTGGGACAAAAGCAATGTTGAAAGAAGAGAATAAATTATCAATCAGGTCCCATACCTCATTTCTGCAACTCCTGAGCTGAGGATGCTTGGCCCGATAAACATTCCTGACCTATTGTATTATCAATTCCGCATCTCTGAACATTGCCATCTCCCTTATTCCCATTTCTTTTGCAGCCCTCATACCCAGAATAAGAGCTTCATATTCTGCCACAGTGTTGGTGGTTTCAAATTCCAACTTGTATGATAGGGATATGGTCTCTTGACAGGGCGATATGAAAATCACTCCGGCGCCTGCGCCTATATTGGAGGAAGCTCCGTCAAAGAACAACTTCCAAATAGAGGTGGTTGGAGGGGGGATCTCCTGATTAAGAATGGGCTACTTTTTGATCTGTAAAGGGACCTCGGGAGTTTTAGTGATCTGTAACAAACTAGACCCTAAATCGGTGTCAAGTGCAAAGATGGAGTGATTAGTGGGGTTTGCTTCATCACTGACAATATAGGCTAGCTGGGCTTCTCTGTACAACCTCCTGTGTTCCCCTCCGAAGACTGGAATGGTGGCATATGTGAGATCCATCTGTAATGTTCCTCCAAGTCTTTTAATCCAAGACCTAGACAACAACATGCCAAACTTGGGGGGAACATCAGCTACCACAATGTCCATGACCACACTCTTTATTGGCAGTTGAAATAAAGAGACCACTAGATATTTGATGACTCTAAGAAATTGCACCCTCCTTGAATCAAAAGAGTACAAATCATGATAGGCCTTTGTCACTTCCAGTCCCAGTTCTTTCATGACTACTTTGGGCATAAGGTCATGGGAAGCTCCTGAATCCATGAGGCAATTATGCAATACTTTATCATGTATGTTCAGGGAAGTGTAGAAGGGAGCGGATGAATCATCTCTATCTTCTACCATGGGACCTAGGATGACTGCTGGCTTCTCATCTTGAAGGTTCACTAAGTCAGAGGGAGGTCGGGGGGACTCAGATTGTAGCAGCTTGGAGAGGGATCTTTTGAAGTCTTCATTTTTAACTAGCTCTAAGAGGGGGACGGGAATTCTGATCTTATAAATTTCATGCTCAAAATTAAAGGAGTAAATAGGCTTAGGAGCTTCCCTTACCTCAGAGATAGGCTCTTTGACTGCTAGTGAAGCATTCTGAGTTTTCTTTTCTTTAGTAGTGGTTGCTGCAGATTTAGTAGGATTTTCTGCTATGAGGGGTTGGTCTTGGCTGTCAAAGTCTCCTTCTTTCTTTTTTGACCCGAGATTGTATCTGTTAGAGGTATGACCGGCCTTTTCTCCTTTACCTAACTCATGGATTTGAATGTTCATTAGGGATTCTTCATATGCAGACTGAGTCAAATGGGGAAAAGGAGGAGCTTCTTCAACACAGTGAATTTCGGGGTCAAACTCATCTATCTCCTCCCCTCCCTCATGAGTAACTAGGTTATTTTGGAGAGGGGTTTGAATCCTTTGATCTTCCCTATCTTTCCCCTTTGGTTCCCTTGGGAAGGCCTGTGGTCCATTGTTATTAGGTCTCCTGAAACTTCTACCATCAACATTCTGGGGATTTCTGTACATGGGCTTCCCTTCTAACTCCCACCTTTCCATCCTGGCAGAAAGTGATTTTAGTACTCTAGTTGTCTCATCTGTCTGAAGGGGCAGGGGAGAGAGACTAGATGAGGAGGCTTCAGGCCTTTTCCTGGGCATGTTCCTATCAGTAGTGTTTCTGAGTCGTTCAACGTCCAATATGTTAGATTCTACCTCCACGGCTGCATCCTGCATGTGGGTCAGGGTGGTAGCTCTTCTCTCCCTCAGCAGTAGGCAGAAATCGGGATCAAAAGCGCTAGCATAAGTGATCTTAGCCGAGGCTTCTGAGGGATTTATCTCAGCGGGGATTTTATTATACATTTTATTAAATCTCTTAGAGAAGTCAGAGACAGACTCTCCTTCTTTTCTCTTCAAAGACCCAAACTCTGTCATGTAATACATGAAGTCTTTTTTGTCTCCTCACTGTCTCAAAAAGGCATTATCCAAAGCTTCGATCCCATCAATAGATCCAGGGGGCAGGGCCTTAAACCATTTTCTAGCCTTGCCTTGGAGACTATGGACAAAAATCCTCATTCATACGTCTGCATGCATGATAACATTATAATCTATGAAACTGTAAAAGGCTTCTAGGTGTTCTTCTACAGTTATGTCCCCCTCACCTGTAAACTTGGGTAGCTGCTTAAGGTATCCATCTGCTGGGAGGGCATTGAGAGGTTGTGGTAAGACAAGAGGAGCATACCTAGCAGCTATTATGGCTTCCATTCTGGTCATGGGAGGGTTTGCTCCTGCCATGGGAATATTAGGTGGAGGAGAACTTGGAGGAGAAGGAGCTCGAAAAGGGGATATTGGAATGGGAAACAATAGGGGATTTAGGGAGAAGGCTAATGGGATTGAGTCAGTAGATGCTTCTCTTTGCATAGAAGTGGCAACAGTAACCAGAGGAGGAGTGGTAAAGCTAGGCGTGGGGAAATATTCTGTGGTCCTGAGTCTACACCAAGGTACAGCTTCAGGGGAGAGGGGAGTGACGAGGATTTCTCCCTCCAATCCCAGACCAAGAGGGAAAAACTCAGTAGGAACACTCCCGAAATTCAGGTAACGTGAAACTTCAGAAAGAGGTTTGCTAGGAAACTGAGGAGGGGAAAATCGAGTTTTTACGGAAGGAGGTGGGGAAATACCTAGTTTAGCGGTGAATCTTTCTCCTCGAGAGGCCTTCCCTTTTCTGATAATCACCTCCAGATCTTCTTCAGGTGTGGCCAGAGGCAGCTGTGGATGGGACCGCGTGTGTCTACCGCTGGAAGTCACAACTAACCCAACAGGTTCACCGCAATGGAGTCGTCACAATGGAGTCACCAGGTGCACAATAGAAATCTTCAAGGGCTCTGATGCCTGATGCACCTTCGAAATCAAAAGCTCGATGTCGTTCAATCCCAGGGAAAATTTTCAACTTCGTCCACGGCAACGACGCCAGAAATGTTGGCGACATAAGTCTTTCCTGGATTGCAGCAGGAGCAGAGCCCAACGCCCATCAGTTTGTGTCACGATTTGTTTATAAAAGGGATGATCAAATGGAAGTAAACTCAGAACAATATTGTTTCAACTCTGAAACTAGGCCAGGCATGCATGGGCAAGTGAGGTCTTAGATAAAATTCAAACAGTGAGTTGTAATAAGGGTGAGTAGGGGGAAGACTTGTATAAGAAGAATGCAAGGGTCTGTCATAAACAACAGGTTTCTGACAGACTGTGGGAGAAGGCATCCAAACACAAGATCTTCTTACATTTAAACGCAAAAAACTAGAGAATACAATGATGCAACGATAAATCCTTTATCATAACACAATTGCAATAATTCATGTGAATCAGTCGATCATGAACTCCCTCAGTATGAGATGAAAACTTAGATGGAGTAGGAAAATTGTCTGTCATAAAACAAGAAATCTTACATACAGATGCATAACCAGAGAACTAGAATGGTTGTTAAAACTTTACAGTCGGGAGCTTCGCTCTACCATCGATACTTTGCAAAATGGAAAAACTGCCTACATATACTCAATGGAAAACCACAACAGCGAAACCTGGACTCTA
>JASDQU010235058.1:30569-41508 GCA_032191745.1 Picea mariana | reverse complement strand
ACAATTGTAGACCAATGCTCCAGCTCCTCCAGGGTACTCTTGGCTCCATGATGAGCTTTGATACAAAGGTCGTTTGTATTTAAGTAAACAATCAAATCTTAAATCCACGGTACTTTATGAGCTTCATGCTACACCCACAGGAAGGCACTCAGGGTTCACCAAAATGTATGATGGGGTCAAACATTCTTTTTTTGGGGATGGTATGAAACAGGACATCCATAATTTTGTTGCTGAATGTGAGGTGTGTCAACGCAACAAGGAAGAAATAGTCAAATCTCCGGGCACACTATAGCCGCTTCCAATTCCACTAGCTATTTGGAAGGATATCTCTATGGACTTTATTACCAGCTTACCCAAATCAGGGAATAAATTAGTCATAATGGTGGTTGTGGATCGCCTTTCCAAGTATTCTCATTTTTGCACTCTTCAACACCCATTTACTGCATCCATGGTGGCTCAAATTTTCATGGACTAGGTCTTCAACCTTCATGGCATTCCACACTCTATTGCTTCTGATCATGACCCAACTTTCACAAGCAATTTTTGGCAAGAACTGTTTAAGCTACAGGGCACCCAATTGCATCTCATCATAGCTTATCATCCCCAGATTGATGGTCAAACAGAATTTGTCAACAAGTGTTTGGAAACATATCTGAGGTGTTTTGCCTCCGAAAAACAACATCAGTGGGCTCAATGGTTACCCCTAGCCGAATGCTGGTACAAAACTTCCTACCATACAACTACTCGCATGACTCCTTTTGAAGCAGTATATGGACAGAAGCCACCTTCAGTTCTCTCATACTTACCGAGTACCTCGAAGGTCCAGGCAGTTGACCAAACACTTATAGTTTGAGAGGATATTCTTAGTACCCTTAAAGAGAACTTGGTCATGGAACATAATCATATGAAGCAACAAGCAGATCAAGGTCGCTCTGAACGTTAATTTGTAGAAGGGGATCAGGTGTTTCTGCGACTGCAACCATACAAGAAAACTTCCCTCAAGGCCGAGCATTGTTAGAAGCTAGCGCCCAAATTTTACGGTCCTTATACAGTTATCAATCATGTGGGACAAGTTGCATATCAGTTAGCTCTGCCCAATCAGTCGAAGCTACATCCTTTTTTTCATGTTTCATGCTTAAAGAAGGTGATTGGAACTAGGTGCCAAATTCAAACCAACCTTCCAGAGTTAGCTGAAGAAGGATCCATTTGGCTACAGCCCGAAGCAGTTTTGGACCAGTGTGAGCGTCGCCTATGTCAGAGAACCATCAAGGAAGTGCTAGTCCAATGGAAAGATACGACTCCAACAGATGCCACTTGGGAAATAGCTACCATTCTGCAGCAATTTCCACATCTCAAGCCTTGAGGACAAGGTTGTTTTTAAGGGGGCGGACATGTTTGGGTCCTAACCCACACATAAGTAGATCAACATATTTTGATGTAATAAAGGTCAATATTAATAAGGCTTTTCAATAAAATAGAATAAGGCAGATGTAAGAATACCTAATAGAAGCTTCCGCTTCTAGAAGGATCTCCCTCTAAATGCTTCTTTTGATAGACATATTTAGTATAAATAAGGGTCGAGGGTATGAAAACCCTAGCTTGTAGATTATTGTAACAGAGCACTTCTCAACTGGAGGTTTCCCCCTCGAAGAGGCCCATGAACATTGCTTTCTAAATCAAAATGTTATTTATGTTGTTTTTCTTATATCATTTATGTGTTATTGTGGAGATTATGCTGGTTATATTACTATTATTTTGCCATTTCTAGCATTTTATTTATGTTTTGCATATTTATTATATCTGGTGTCTTGCAGATATAATCCATTTTTGGTAATGGATAATTGTCTTTCAAAGATCACCTGTTTAGATTCCTGAAGTCTACACAGAGCCTTATCTCTCTGTTCTTTTTTCTAACAGGTACAAGGTTGGCTACCCATTCTGAGTATCTCAGCGGCACTATGATTTTTGCTTCCAGCAACCTTTTCAGCTCCTTTTCTATTATAGGTAACAGTAAAGGATTAAATTGCTTGAACTTTTGTTTAACAGGTTTTGATCTAGGTTTCAGAGGAATTTTATGCTGAATAATCTTTGTATCAAACACCTTCAGATCTTCATAAAACCATGCAAAAATGTCTGAATAATGTTTCATTAATTCAACATATGCTTCTTTATATTTTTGTGACAGTTTCCTGGATNATCATCCCCAGATTGATGGTCAAACGAAATTTGTCAACAAGTGTTTGGAAACATATCTAAGGTGTTTTGCCTCTGAAAAAAAACATCAGTGGGCTCAATGGTTACCCCTAGCCGAATGCTGGTACAACACTTCCTACCATACAACTAATCACATGACTCCTTTTGAAGCAGTATATGGACAAAAGCCACCTTCAGTTCTCTCATAATTACCGAGTACCTTGAAGGTCCAGGCAGTTGACCAAACACTTATAGTTCGAGAGGATATTCTTAGTACCCTTAAAGAGAACTTGGTCATGGCACATAATCATATGAAGCAACAAGCAGATCAAGGTCGCTCTGAACGTCAATTTGCAGAAGGGGATCATGTGTTTCTGTGACTGCAACCATACAAGAAAACTTCCCTCAAGGCCGAGCATTGTCAGAAGCTAGCGCCCAAATTGTACGGTCCTTATACAGTTATCTATCATGTGGGACAAGTTGCATATCAGTTAGCTCTGCCCAGTCAGTCGAAGCTACATCCTTTTTTTCATGTTTCATGCTTAAAGAAGGTGATTGGAACTAGGTGCCAAATTCAAACCAACTTTCCAGAGTTAGTTGAAGAAGGATCCATTTGGCTACATCCCGAAGCAGTTTTGGACCAGCGTGAGCGTCACCTATGTCAGAGAACCATCAAGGAAGTGCTAGTCCAATGTAAAGATACGACTCCAACAGATGCCACTTGGGAAATAGCTACCATTCTCCAGCAATTTCCACATCTCAAGCCTTGAGGACAAGGTTGTTTTTAAGGGGGCAGACATGTTTGGGTCCTAACCCACACATAAGTAGATCAACATATTCTGATGTAATAAAGGTCAATATTAATAAGGCTTTTCAATAAAATAGAATAAGGCAGATGTAAGAAGACCTAATAGAAGCTTCCGCTTCTAGAAGGATCTTCCTCTAAATGCTTCTTTTGATAGACATATTTAGTATAAATAAGGGTCGAGGGTATGAAAACCCTAGATTGGAGATTATTGTAACAGAGCACTTCTCGACTGGAGGTTGCCCCCTCGAAGAGGCCCATGAACATTGCTTTCTAAATCAAAATGTTATTTATGTTGTTGTTCTTATATCATTTATGTGTTATTGTGGAGATTATGCTGGTTATATTACTATTATTTTGCCATTTCTAGCATTTTATTTATGTTCTGCATATTTATTATATCTGGTATCTTGCAGATATAATCCATTTTTGGTAATGGATAATTGTCTTTCAAAGATCAGTTTAGATTCCTGAAGTCTACACAGAGCCTTATCTCTCTGTTCTTTTTTCTAACAGGTACAAGGTTGGCTACCCATTCTGAGTATCTCAGTGGCACTATGATTTTTGCTTCCAGCAACCTTTTCAGCTCCTTTTCTATTATAGGTAACAGTAAAGGATTAAATTGCTTGAACTTTTGTTTAACAGGTTTTGATCTAGGTTTCAGAGGAATTTTATGCTCAATAATCTTTGTATCAAACACCTTCAGATCTTCATAAAACCATGCAAAAATGTCTGAATAATGTTTCATTAATTCAACATATGCTTCTTTATATTTTTGTGACAGTTTCCTAGATATTTTTACCAACCTGGGATTTGCATCCGGACTAATGTCACAGTCTACTACATATGTTTCTTCTGTTTGGATAACAGCCTTCATGAAAACATCATTATGATCGAACAACCTTTCTAGTGGAACCAAACCCTTGGTCAGATGGTTTGTCTTCAGTTCAATGATTTTGTGGCCAACAATTTCATCTTGAAGGACTTCCGCAACATGTATTTCTGCTTCTCCATCTTTGTCATCTTGATCAATTGAAATGTTGGAAAACTCTTCAATAGTTTTCAAAAATATTTGAATTTTCTCATCATCTTTAAAAACCTGCCAATGTTTTATATTATTCGCTATTGAAGGTTTGTTTCTGACTTCAAATTCTAATTTCAGATTAGGAAACATCAGATTTTTGAAGTTGCTAGCTGCAAGTGCCAAAGAGTCGACCTACTAATTCAAATTTTTGTGCACAAAAGTAATATTAAATGCCGAAAATAAATTATCCACATAATCCCACACCTCATTTCTGTATTGTTTTAACCTTTGTTGTTTGGTTTGGTATATATTCTTGATCTAGAGATTAATAAGTTCCGAGTCTCCAAAAACAGACAGCTTATCTACTCCCATATCTCTAGCAGCTTTCAAACCTAACAACAAAGCTTCATACTCACTGATGTTATAAGTGGTGTCAAATTCAAGTTTATATGACATGGGGATAACCTCCTTGGAAGGGGAAATGAAGACAATACCAGCTCCAGAACCTTCTTTAGAACATGCTCTGTCAAAATACATTTTCCAAACAAAATTGTCTTTACTGTCTCCCACTGCAGTTGTTGACTTTCTGACTGATACTTCTACCATTTCCTCACTCATATGAAAAATAGAAGAACCAGGATCATCTTCTACAACATATATAGGATGATTAGTGGGATTATTGTGATCACTTACCAAATAAGCCAATCTAAATTCTTTGTATAATCTCCATTGTTCACCACCAAAAACAGGTAAGGTTGCATAGCTAAGGTCCATCTATAGAGTACCACCTACCTTCTTGGCCCAAGATCTAGAAAGAAGCATTCCAAATTTTGGTGGTATGTCAGCCATGATAACATCTAATACCACACTTTTCATAGGTAATTGGGAAAGAGTAACAACTACATCTTTCATAACTCCAAGGCATTTGACTTTCTTCGAGTCAAAAGAATATAGATCATGATACGGTCTAGTAATGTCCAACCCTAATTCTTCCATCACCACCTTAGGAATTACATTATGCGAGGCACCAGAATCCATTAAGAAGTTGTGCAATATCTTTTCATGGATATTTAATGAAATGTAAAAAGGTGGAGAGGCATCAATTCTATCTTCAATGTGAGGTCCAATAGTTATAACAGGGTTTTCATCCTCTATATTGACTGTATCTGAAAAGGTGACATGAGTTGGAGCCTGTAGAGCCTTGAGGATGGTCTTTCTGAAAGGTTTTGTTTTCATGAGTTCTAATAATAGCATTGAAATCTTGATTTTGTTGATTTTGTGTTCTAAACTAAAAGAAGAAACATTTATATCCGGTTCCTTTATGTCAACAGTACTATCCTTGGAAGGTTGTTTCAATGGTTGATCAACTTGGATCTTGGGAACACCTTTGATAATTCTTGTCTTAATTGGAGCACTTGCCTTCTTTACGGAAATAGGTGAATCAACTTTAGGTGCATTCAAACCAGATCTGAGATTGTATATTTTCCTTTTAGGTTCCTGTTGGATGATCTCATATTCATCCCCTTCTTCAAACTGATTTGCAATCAAAGCATCTTCATAATCCTGTTGTGTGACATGTAGAGGAGATGATTCAGAATCATTCAAATGAACTGCAGGGTCTTCTTCTATATCATCTTCATCCTCCTCCTCATCTACTGCATTATTCTAAAAAGGAGGTAACACCTTTTGGTCATCTTGGTTTTTTCTTTCTCTTGGTAAGATTTGAGGTACATTGTTTGGTCTCCTGAACTGATTTGGATTTCTATAACCACCCTCCTGTGTAGGTCTACTGGGTTGTTTTTGTTCTATATTCAACCTTTCCATTTCAGATTTCAGAGTTTTTAGCATCTTATCCATTTCATCCATTTTAGAATCAGATGTTGAATTAGAAGATGAAGGCAATTCTTCCTTTTGCTTTTTCCTGTCTCTTTCACTTCTAGACTTCAATTTTTCTGCTACTAATATGTTTGATTCTACCTCGATAGTAGCATCTTGCATCAGGATGAGGGTAGTGATTCTTCTTTCTCTAAGAAACAAGGAAAATTTGGCATTGAATGCATTGGTGAAAGTGATTTTAGTTGATGTCTCTGAAGGTTTTATCTCCTCTGGAATTTTACCATACATCTGGTTGAACCTTTTGGTAAAATTAGGTATTGATTCACCTTTTTTCCTCCTTAAAGCACCAAATTCGGTGATGTAGTATAAAATTTCCTTCTTGTCTTCTGAGTGTTTAATAAAGGCATCATCTAAGGCTACGATATCAGCTATTGAATTAGGAGGAAAAATCTTGAACCACTTTCTTGCTTCCCCATTTAGACTTTGTACGAATAGTCTCATCCACACATCAGCATGCTCTACATTGAAATTATCTGCAAAACTATAAAATGAACTCAAATGCTCTTCAACAATAACTGATCCATCTCCATTGAATATGGGCAAGTATCTCATATAATCATTTGGTGGAAAGGAATACATGACTTGTGGAAGAACCAAGGGAGCATACCTTGCTGCAACTATTTCGTCCATTCTGTCTGCAACCATATTAGCTATTTTTGGAGCTCTGGGAGTGAGTAAGTTTGGTAATGCTGAAGGAGAAGGTGTCCCTTGTGTATTAAAACTTATGTGTATTGTGACTGAGTCTTGATCTTTAGTAGATAAGGATTTTTCTTTTGGACTATGATCAACTAATGGGTTGAGAAACAGAGGATTCTCAAAAGAAAAATAATGTGATCTAAAATCCTCAGATGAGATAGATCCCAGAGATGATGAAGGTGTCTCTGGTTCACTCTTAATATATGTGTTGTGACCTATCGAAGTTTCATTCACAGGAAAAATGTCTAGATACTCATGTTTAATGAGTTCAGTAAGTAACTTCCACCATTCTATATTTAATTCTGAAATAGTTGAAGGGAATGAAACTATATCAGACTCAATAATAGGTTTAATTTCAATTTCAGGATTCACATCTTCATCTAATTGGGTTTTGATGATTTCATAGGATTGTCCTTGAGAACTTTTTGAAGATAATTTTCCCTTTAAGAGTAAAGACTAACCAGAAAGAACTTTAGGTTTTCTTAATAATTTTTTAGGATCTGGAACTGCTGCAACAGGCTCAAGATCTGGATTTTTCCTGGTTACCGGTCTCTTATTAAATGATGAAGAATTTAGAGGAGTTTTAAGTCCTTTACCTTCTCTTTTAGGAGCCAGAATAACCACAGAGGAGTCTCCAGGTGAATAATCACAGTCTTAAATAATGTCCAAAATCTTGTTCACCACCAAGATCTGAATGTAAACTTGTCGCTTCCCGAGGGAAGATCTCTTCATTTCTTCGTCCTCAGCAACAGTGCCAAAAATGTTAGTCCCTAAAGTTGCACTTGACTATGAGAGGGAAAGTTAGGGAATCATTCGTTATTGCAAAGTATTTATAAGGTTTTATGATTTGGTTTTTTCTTAGTAGGGTGGTTGAAAACTGGCTCAAGTTTACAACATAACATAAAAATCAAGATCAAAACATAGCATATCCCTTTGGCTGAATAATAGGTGGAAACATAGATGGATTAAAAAAATTAATAAAATGAAGATGAAGTCTTCAATTTTTCAACTTCACATGAATTCTCATCTCAAAATGTCATAAAGAAACAAGACTATCAGCTTGATATAAAAACTTGAAAAGTTATCTCTAGAGTAAAGTTTTCACTGTATAAATTAACAGTCAAGAATAAAAAAGCATTGCAATCTGAATAATGAATTCAAGCATGAATAAAGAAATAACAGAGTAGAAAAAGAGGGTCTAACCATCCATATGCCTTTGCTATTAAGTGTCAAAATGAACATAAATGCCTTTTACAATGAGCTTCACAAAAAGGTCCCCTTGATCTCCAATTTTTCGACCATCACATAGTCTTTCCTCTGTCTATTTAAACTATCTATAAAACTTCTAGATCCTATCATCTAGTATATATTTAATGACTAGATTGGATAGTATCTATCTTCTAAGGTATTTCACCCAAAAAGAGCTTCTACAATCTCAAAATAGATCACAACTCAAAAACTTGATATTGCATAATATTGCCAACATTTACATTCGATTCTACAAAATAGCAATTAGTTTGATTTAGTCAAACAGATCGAGGTCTTAGCATTTTACTGACTAAAAATGAGTAGGCTTTGCCATATTTCCTGGAAAACATTTAAATCATGATTGTAGCAAATCTCCATGTAACCTTTAGGATATAATCATAGCAGTAGCTTTAGCATTTTTCTGTTTGAGATTTGTGGTAAGCACGACAGTGTGCCAATAGAGTCTGAAATTTATCTCCCTGAGTTCTTTTAGAAATTCCCTTTGGTCTTTCTTCTTATTTTTAAAACCTTGAATCCTTTCTTGCTAGTGAGCATTCCATTGTTCTATTTGTGCTTTTTCTTTCATTAACTATCTTACTGTTTTCTGAAATTCCTTGATCCTTTCTTTATCAATTCTGATTTTAACTTCGAATCCTGAGCATTCTTCAAAATGTTTAGGTTCATTCAGGTTTAAGGAAACTTTAGGTTCTTTTGCTTTAACTTGGTACTTTGAGACTAATCCTGAGCTATGTTCTTCATCAGAACTTGTAGAATCTATAGCTTCAGGCACATCTGATATGTGATCTGCGTCTTCAAAGTAATCTTCTTTATCCTCAGGGGTTTCACTGATACCTTTAGCCATCTCTTGAGCTTTTGCTAATCTGGTTGAAGCTCTCATTATAGCTCCTGTAGATGATGACATCATTTTTTTACCTTTGCTGACTGGTTTCTTAGGCAATGAAGTTCTTTTTGCCCTTTTCTTGGTACCTGCTTCAGCATTCTCAGAGTCATCTTCTATGACTATGAAGTTTTCTTCTTTGATTGATGGACTAAACATGGCCTTTGACTTTAGTCTATACTTATTGGTGACCCTAGTATAATTCCTTCTAGGTTTTTGTGATACAGACACACCTTTAACCCTTTTCCCTTTGACTGCAGCACCCCCTTTTCTGGTTGATGGCGATTCATGATTGACTGTAGTTTGAGTATCAAAATCCTTATCTGAATCATTTTCCCCTTTAACATCTTCTTCAGAAAATGTTTCAATTTCTGGATCCCACCTAGGTATTTTACTTTTGTTGTTCCTCATCACCCTGATATTAGGTATCTCCTCTTTCACAGGGGTTTCATCGATTAAAATATCTCAGCTATGTGTAACAGTCTTTCTCCCTTTACCTTTCTTCTGTTTATTGGATTGTGTGTTAGAGTTTAAAGATTGCGTGAGCTAGCTCCAAGGCTTCTGTAATTCACTCAAAGCAGACATAACTAAAGTTTTAATTAGAACTTGATGAAAAAGACTGCTCTTAGCATTGGTGGAAGGTGACTGCACCCTCTTTGACATCTTTGTCAAGCTTTTGAGTAGAAAATAAGGGATATTTAAAGGGTAATCACCAATTAAATGCATTAGTATCCTAATGTGGTAGATATAGACCAGTGAGAATCTACCTTCATAGGTGATATACCTGTCAATCATGATCAGAGCAGTGTACCATTCAAGTCGAATCGAGCTACGAGGTACTCTCTTTTTCCAATTCTAATTTTGCTTATCTGGAAGCAGGGATTGGTTTACAAACTCTGTAACCACATGTTCTTTCTTCCACCATATTTCTCCTCCAACTACCAACCTGCAAGCCTTTGCAATGGTCTGCTCTATCACTAGCATCAACATCTTACCGATCTCCACCTCGTGACCATCAAAATTTAGAGTGAACTCCATGGAGACCTGCTCATCGTAACTTTGAAAAGTGGTAAGGAATTCAAACCACCTAGCGTCTTTGAACCTTTGAGCCATCTGAGGATAGGCTTCAAGAAGTTAGGCACCTTCTAGTTCTATTCTGACTACATGTCCACTCCTCTTTGGCGCCATCAAAATGCAAATCTATAACTAGCACCCTCGGGTTCCAAATTTACCACCTGCAATCTGTTAGTGTATACCATTCCTTTAAAGCGATTACCTGTGCCTAAATTCAGCAAAATCAAACACGTATAATATAATGATCATTGAGAATTGGGTGATTTAAAGTGAGTCTTGCGTGAGTACACAGCAATCTGATTATGAAACAGTTTGAATCAGTAAATGATTCCAAGCTTTTGTGGATGCATGTGAACTCTCAATCCACGATTCGTGTCATCATAACGAAATCTGGATGGCAAGTGCATATCAAGGCATGATTATTTTGGTGCTATGGGAATAGCCTTATTCTCGTAGCGCTATTAATGGCTTAGAAAAATTTGAAAGTTTGAAATTCAAACAGGCATATAAGGTGACACCTCATTTTAAAACCATGTCTTTCAAAATCAAACTTAAATAAAATTCCAAAAACTGTAATGCAAACCATAAGACACTAAAAACAAAGATCGAAATCAACTGGAAACAAAAAATGAAGTGTAGGTAAGAAGGGTTTAGGATAAGGGTTTCTCACTAAACCAAGACAAAATTAGAGACTAACATATCCCATGCAACCTAGCAATCTCCCTCATGTAAATTTATGAAATATTAATTGTTGTGTGAGTCGTTTTTACAAGAAGAAAATGAGAAACCTTTGTCAATTTATCAACCATGACCATGATTGAATAATGTTGTCTTGTTGCCTGGGAAATTTAGTTATAAAATCAATGGTTACCACTTCCTACTTCTTCTCTAGAATTGGTAAGGGTTGTAGCAAACCCATTGTGTGTCTATGCTCAGCCTTCGCTCTCTGAGATTCCATACATCTATAAATGTAATCAGAAACATCTCTTTTCATTCCTCGCCAAAAGAATTGTATTCTTACTGCTGCAATTTTTTTCTAGTAATTGGGATGTCCAACATATAGAACATTATGCATTTCTTTTAATACCAAATTCCTAAGTTCTTC
>JASDQU010235057.1:0-12939 GCA_032191745.1 Picea mariana | reverse complement strand
CACCGATTGAGAACATCGAGATGTTAGCATGTTAGCATGTTTATCCACCACTACCATAATGGCATCATTCTGTTTGGTTGAAGTTGGAAATCCAGTGATAAAATCCATGGAGATGGTTTCCCATTTCCATTGTGGGATGGGTAAAGGTTGCAATAGTCCTGCTGGGTGTCGATGTTCTGCTTTAATCTGTTGGCATTCTATGCATCGGGCCAAATATTTGGCTGTGTCTTTCTTCAATCCAGGCCAATAAAATTGTTTTTAGGTGGAAGTGATCATTTTCTGGTATCCTGGGTGACCAGTATATGGTCTTTTATGTAGTTCATCCATAATGAACCTCTTCAAGTCGTCACAATTTGGAATGTACATTCTATCTCTGTAAGTGAGCAGACCTCCTTTGGTCAAATGGTAGCCTTAATATTTTACTCCGGTGGGTTCTTGCTATAGGTACATGATCACAATCTGAACGAATGGGTTTGTCTCTTGTTCATTTTTGAATCTGTTCTTGACATCTGTCTCGCAGATACTCACCGCTACCAGGTGAATTGTTTTCATGCTTCTGCTAAGGGCATCGGCCACCCTATTTTCTTTCCCTTTAATGTGTTTGATTTCAAAATCAAATTCGCTAAGGAGGGCCATCCATCTAGCTTGTCTGGCATTGAGCTTTAATTGGTCAAACAAATATTGCAATCCACAGTAATCTGTCATAAGTACAAATTTTCTTCCCAGGAGGTAATGCCTCCACATTTTCAAGGCATGCACTATGGCAGCCAGTTATAGATTATGAGTCACATAGTTGACTTCATGTTCATTCAGTTTTCAGGATTCATAGCATATTACACTTCCTTCCTTCATAAGGAATCCTCCGAGCCCTTCCTTACAGGCATCTGTGCACACAAGGAAGTCATCTTCTGGGTCAACGATTTTCAACATGGGTGCATGGGTCAGTAGATGTTTCAGGGTTTGAAATCTTTCTTCACATTTCTGTGTCCACAGGAATTTTTTCCCCTTCTTCTGGAGGGCAGTAATTGGCCAACCAATCTTGGAGAATCCTTTTATAAATCTCCTATAGTATCCTGCTAATCCCATAAAGGATCTGATGTCTGAAACATCCTTTGGGGTAGGCCATTCCATGATAGACCTGATCTTGTCAGGATATACTGCTACCCCTTCCTTGGACAGAACATGTCCCAAGTAATGTATTTTCTTCTAGAAGAAGTCACATTTGCTGAATTTAACATAGAGTTGATGCTCTCTTAGCACTTGCAGCACAAGTCTAAGATGCTCTTCATGCTCTTCTCTATTCTTAGAGTAGATTAATATGTCATCAATAAAAACTAGTACATATTTATCTAAAAAAATTTACTGAGTACATTGTTCATTAAGCACATGAAAGTGGAAGGGGTATTGGTTAACCCAAATGGCACTACCAAAAACTCATAGTGACCATATCGTGTCCGGAAAGCGGTTTTATGGATGCCTTCACCCTTGATTCGGACTTGATGGTATCCCAAGCTCAAGTGAATCTTGGAGAAAATAGACGCACCTCCCAATTGATCGAATAGATCATCGATCCTAGGCAAGGGGTACTTGTTCTTTATGGTTACTTTATTGAGTTGTCTATAATCTATACACAGTCTAAGGGTGCCATCTTTATTTTTCACAAATAGGACTGGTGCTCCCCATGGGGGCACACTGGGTCGAATATACCCTTTAACCATCATTTCTTTCAATTGCAATTTGAGTTCAACTAACTCAGGTTTGCTCATCCGGTAGGGTGTCCTAGACACCGACACCGCTCCTGGTGCAAGTTCTATCGAGAAGTCAATGTCTCTTCTCCGAGGTAGACCCGGTACCTCTTCCGGAAACACATCTCTATATTCTCCCAGGGTAGGATGGTCTTCAATGTTGGGTTTGTCACCTTCTATGGTTTCCAATAGCTATATTGCATATAGGGGACATCCCTTTCGACAATACTTTCTCATTTGTAGGGCTGATATTTGCCTCACCGAGACAGGTATTCGGATCCCTTGAAGGGTTATCCTTTTTCCTTCTTTGCTCACACATTCTAAGGTTTTATGGTAACAGTCCAATCTGGCTTTATGGGCAGCCAGTCAGTCCATACCAATCAATAGATCATATAATCCCAGGGGTAATATGTTAAGGGTTGCTTGGGTGGGGAATTCACCCAACATTAATTGGCAGGCTAGTATGACCTCTGCTACCCTTCTTTTGGTCCCAGTGGCTAACTATACCAACCATGGCTTGGTTTGTTTTTGTGGATGTAGTTTACACTTATCAACAACTTTAGGGGCCATATAACTCAAATTTGAACCAAGGTCAATCAAAACAGACACCAAATGGTTGAAAATCATACCTTCTATTTCCACCACTGAAGCTTGGTGGTCAGCTTGGTTATTATCCAAGGCTGCATAAATCTGCGGCACACTCCTTGCCACATCATTGATTGTGGTAGCTTCCTAAATGTTATAAACTTTCCGACTATTCTTCTTTCAGTGTGGACAGTCTCTCAGAAGATGCTCTTCTCCGCAACCCCAACATTTCAGAGGTTCTCTCTTTGGGTTATCAGTATTTACTGGTATAGGTCCAGAAGCTTTATTTCCACCCGATGAGGGAAAGTTCTGCTAGAGTACACTCCATGCTGGAAAGTTCATTCTGGGGTTCTTCTTGTAGTTCTTAAATCCCGAGGATTTGATCCCCTTTTTATGAAATCTCAAACCAATCTTCTGTTTCCAGTCTCCATGACACTCTTCTCGATGTCCATATTGTTCATGACGATATGTTGCCTTTTGAATAATGTCTTCTAAGGTCTTTGGCTCATCAAATTCAATTATGTTCTGGTATTCCTTGGGTAGCCCGCTGATGAAGCATTGCACCTTTTACTTTTCTTCTTTTATATAAGGGACATACCTCAACAAGTCGAGGAATTTGTTGACATATTCCTCTATAGTGAGTTTCCCCAGTTTGATTTCATAAAACTCTTTAGTCTTCTCGTCGAAATATTTTTCCGACAAATACTTCTTCCGGAAGTATTTCTCAAACTATTTCCAAGACAGGTCCTCTTTGCGAACCTCTTTCACATTCTTAAGATCTTCCCACCGGAGGGAATCTTTTCCATTCATATTGAAAGTGGCCACTCGGGCCTTCAAATTCTCTGAAAAATCATGGACTCTGAAATATTTCTTCAGTCCAAGTAGCCAGACCTCTGCTTCCTCTCGCTTCTTTATCTCACCATCAAAGGAGGGAGGTTTGGCCTTTCTGAATTCCTCAAATTTATGACCCTTGGAAGTCTTTTGCTTCTTTTGTTTTCTTCGAGAATAGGAACTGGTCCTGCTGCTGGAAGAGCCTTCTGAATCGCCAACTTCCTTCTCAGAGGAATCATCTGGCACGGGTCCTTTACCTATGGGGTGGACATTCCTTGAGGTTCTCCTCTCAGTATGGCCACTGATATGACCATGTTTCTGCATCTCGGTTTCATGCTGCATTTGTCATTGTAGGTCGGATAAGCTCTGTAGTAAAATTGCATTAATTTCAGTTTTCTTTTCTTGTTCTTTCACCATCCTTTCATTGTCAGCCATGCAGCTTTGCAATTCAACCATGAGACTCCTCACAGTCTCAACTAGATATGGAGGGGTCCCTATTGCTCTTGTTTCGTCAGACTCTTCATCTCTATTGTGGGAGCCTTCTCCCATCTCTTGGTGAGTCACCATTCTCTGTATCTGTAAATTCCCGCGACTAATCGTCCGCTTGGCAGAAAATACAAACGCTGGTTGTTAGTCAATATTTATATTTATTTATACCCAGTACATAATTCATATTTTCACATGTATACCCATATGACAGGGGTTTTTCATTTGAGTCTTAATCCTTATCTATCCATCCATCTCAATTGCAAGAGACTCTACCTACTTTAGTAGGTAGCCATTGTAACACTAAAACAGGACAACACAGTTCATGTCCCTTGTCTGGCTCGTGCAACTTTATGGAACAATTTATTCCACCTCTATCATTTGCACTCAGATCTTATCAATGATAATGATTAGTGCATCCCTACTCCTAGAAGAGTAGTTATTATTTTAACAGAGGGGTTACAGAAAAAAATTCCCAGATTACAGTTTCATTCTGCAATCCTTCTTCTTAAGGAGAAAAGGCAGATAACAATATCTTCTTACGCAGCTCATGGCTGAGCTCAAGCAGGACAAGTGTTGTAACCATGCTTTGATACCAATTTTTTACACACCCGCTACCATAATCATGTTTTCGTTGATTTCTACAGAATCAGAGCCCCCGAAATATCTACGGAGGCCTAGCGTAAGCTAGCTCTCTCTCTCTCTCTCCCATGTGATCGGGGGTCATGATCACAGGTCAACTAATCATGGCGCCTCTTTTTATTTCACACCTCGGTGCTACAGGAATGTCGAATCGTTTGACTCTGCAACCGTCAAACCCTGCCAGGGCTAGTGACTGGCCAATAGGGACGAATCCCTACAGGGTTAGAAAATGGCCATTAGGAACGGCCCTGTCATGCGGTTGAATGGAGTACAGGTGGTGAGAGAGGAAACATGACCCAGAGGGTGATGTGACAGGAGGAGGGTCCCTCTTCACACGCCACACCATTCTGGACACCCCCCCCCCATTAAAGGCAGAATGGCAAGGGGGTCCGAAATTTGCCTGAATGTCGTTGATCAAGGTGAATAAATCCTGATCGTTCAAGAGTTGCGCGTTCGATTCCAGACCCCCCCTCACCACTAAAGGAAGAATAGCAAGGGGGCTCTGGAATGAAGCCTCAGCCGTAGATCTGGGCGGGTGGACTCTGGCCGTCCAGATCTGCTCGTTACTTACCCTAATGCACATTCGTGCCCTAGCTTAAATTTGACATCTCTTCCTCACATCTCACGGTCATCCCAGACCCTAGATCCTCCGAGAGTATCTTTTCCATTCATCAGAGCCTAACCACATGCTAACATCTCGATGTTTACAAGTCTGGATCTCGGGGTTTGAGAACATAGGGGAACATGCCCTTTGGTATCCTGAATGCCGAAACGCCGAAGTGTTGAACGAGCCTCAATCAGTGATTAGCCCCTTGGGTTATGCCTTGGTCAATATGAACTCTTCCCATATGACTACAGTCTCTCTTCCATCAGGGTTTATCAAGGAAAGAGCCTGACCTCTTGTCAACAGGACTCCCGAATCCCTGATAACCAATTTCTCGAAACGGGTAATCTCTCGACACGTAGCCTCCCAAAATCGGTCGGTCTACGACTACTTCGGGGTTTCCACCATGGAACATCCCGATCTCTCATCACTAGAACTCCTGAGTTCTCGATTCCTGATTTCCCGAAATGGGAAATCTCATGACACGTGGCCTCCTTTAATCAGACGACCTGAATCTACTTCAGGGTTTCTACCATGGAATGCCCCGATCTTTCGTCACGAGAACTCCTGAGTTCTCGACTCCCGATTTACTGAAGTAGAAACTCTCTTGACACATGGCCTCCGTTACTCAGATGGTCCAGATCTATTTCGGGGCTTTTGCCCCTATTCACTGGGGGTTTAACCCTCGGGTATCTCTTGACAGATCCAACGGTTGTCGGGTTTTCCAGCAGAAATCTGACAGCTCAGATAGGTTCCTAACTTGTGTGCTTTCCCACAACTCCCTGGACGTGGAAAGATCAACGGTCTGGATGCTCTGATGGACCTTGGGGATCTACGGTCCCGACCTCTTCGCTACCCACGAAGACACAGAAAGTCACAGGGGTAAGACACTTAACATCCTACCTTCTCCTACCAAATCTAACGGTCATGAGTAACCACAGATTTCCCGATGGAATCTCGTCCGTCGATCACCACCTATCAAGGTTAAGGCACTTAACTTTCCAGCTTCTTCTTCTTATCTGATGGTTGTGAGTGACCACAGATCTCCTAACGGGATCTTGTCCGTTGATTCGATACTTATTAGGGATTTCTTAAGGCCTCACGCCTTCACATCCTCCTTCCAGGCTCTTGATGGGCTTTTCAAGAAGGGTATCTCTATGGGGAAGTTTACCCAGGGTACTATTTGAGGCAGATAAGGGTATCTCTCTCTCGAGAACCAGGCGTGAATTCTGAATTAGATCAGTATGCATATAAATAATGATTTATGAGAACATAAGATATACATAGTCTTTCCATTATAAACATACAACTACCAGTACTGATCAAAACATCATACATACATTCTTATACTGAAATTATTCACAATTTCACAGCTTATGAGCATAACTGTCAGAATACATATATTTCAAGATGCCAAAGGCAAAACACTTATCAAAAAATAACACTAGGGGTTATACAATTGCTGAGAGGGGTGCTCGTTTCCACCCAACAGTAGGCTCAGCGACTCCCAGCGGATTTACCACTAGCCACCCCCGAGCTGAGACCACGATGCTATGAGACTGTGTCTTTGTTTGCTAGTGACCAGGAGTGAAGGTTACTCTCCTTCCTCTCTACTATCACTCACTCTTCATATCTCCAGAGTTCTCTTTCTCCCCTTGCGTCTGCCCCCAATCGCTTCTCCCCCACGCTTTATCCTCTTGCGAGGTTGCATGTGGCGTGATTTCCCTCATGCTGGTTAGGCCTGACAGCTCTACGGATGGGTGGTTCACCTCCCCATCCCTCATTAATTCCTGAGGATCCATCTACCTACCAGCCTGTGAGACATTTCATTCAGGGCCAGCGAGCCGCTTTTGGTTCTCCGGGCTAGTGAAGTCCAAATATTCTATTGTTTTTCAGTGGAAGTTAATGCCACCTTTCCAGGTGCCTTCCACCGCCTTTCTGCAGCCATCGTGGTCTCTTTTTCAGCATATCCCCTCTCAGCAGTCCTGCAATATAAATTCATAATATTATTCACATTCATCGACCTTTTCCACAAGGTCCATTCACATCACATATTCACATTTCTGAGTTTGCCACAGTTCTCGTCCAGTCCAATTATTTTACCAAACTGGGGGAAACAGGGTGTTACACATCATCCAGGGTGACATGGACCCATGACCAACGTGTCAAGTTTCACATGGATTCAAGTGTTTCAAAAACCTTATAGGTCCATTAACACATGACATGTGTCAACCACTGAAGGGGCCATGTGTCCTCTCTTCCTTGCCACACGTCATCTATGGAAATTACCCGTTTGGTCAATGTGATAGGAGATCTTGTAGTCCGGAGACTCGGCACTGTGGAGGAACTTGACCAATAGCCATCAAAATGTGAAGACTCCCGAAGTTGTGAATGTTGGAGAAAATATCAACCATTGATAGGTAGGGGATGCCTAGTGCCAGATCCTTTAGTTCGGAGAGTTGGATTTTCGGGGGATTTGAGTGTTGTGTATCGATAAGCTGTGAAGTCATGAATTAACAAGATTCATCGATATGAAGGATCTTCAGGACCAATCATGATTGTTGGATCTACCCCATGGTTAGTTTGACTTTGAACTAGTCCTGAAGTAAGGAGAGGATTACACCATGAAACCCTCAAACACGGAAGTTGAAAAGCGATGGAGGCCATAGATCTCGAGGTCTACGTGGATGCATCTTGATTGTGAGATTAGAGGCTTTGGAAGGATTTCATCCTGAGGTGACGTGACATACTAACGTCGCCCAGGGTGATGTGGACCAAGGATTAGCATGCCACAGGCCACCAAGATATGGACATTTTTCATACCTCTTATACCTATTACAGTATGACATGTGTCACCCTTAAGGAGGGAACCTGTCACCTTTGGCCCTCGCCATGTGTCACCCTCTAGTTCGTGCCCACCTAGCCAATGTGGTTGGTGATGCGACTTGGACTTCAGGATTTTGGAGGATTTGGGGTGTAGTATAGTGGAGGGACGTTCAACGCTGATCTCTGAATGTCAAAAAATGAATGTCCAATGCTGATCGTCAAATGTCAAACATCGACATTCCATGTAGAACATCAAGCATCGATCGTCGAATGGCCAAGGCCACATAGAGAGATTTCAGGACCTCAGGGAGTATGTGTGCGATAAGAAGATGAGCATTCAAAGCCGAACGTCGAAGGCCCAAAATTGATAATATGGGACAACATTAGGAGGTCATATCTTGCAAACCATAGGTTCGATCAGAGACTAGTAACAGTCGTCAAAACGATATGGGCCAATATAAGAGGATGAAGACCTCGGAGGGATGATTTGACATGAATTGTAAAAGTTTGATTCCCCATCTCTATAAAGGTTATTTAGGGGTCAAGTGTGTTACACAAGTGAGACAAGTTCTATGTTCTGAAAGGTGAAAGATTGCATCTTATCAGAGAGATTTGCACCTCCAAAGTTGTAGGACATTTTGGTGTTAGGAAGAAAGTTGATAACTTAAAAGTGTTTTTGTATTTGCCTTTAATGTAAGAAGATGTAGCACAATATATTAGAGGATATATTGTACCAACGAGCCTAGTAATAGAAATAAAGGTATATGGCATCCCTTTCCTATACCCACTTGACCTTGGTAAATCATTTCCATGGATTTTGTGGGAGGTTTACCAACAACTACGGAGGGACATGACTATATTTTTGTGGTAGTTTATAGATTGAATAGGATGTGCATTCTTATGCCTTGTAAGAATCCAATCAGAGGACACGAAGCATCAAACATGTTCTTTGAAGAAATATGGTTGAACTTTGGGATAGCAAGGAGCATCATCTCAGAAAAAGATACAATATTTCTTAGTGAGTTTTGGGATACATTTTGGGAGAATATGTAGATGATTTTGAGGATATCTTCAACACTTAATCCACAGACAGATGATAAAACAAAAGTATTCAAAAGGACTTTGGTGCAAATTTTGAGTGGTCACAATCAGAAGCATAGAAATACTTAGGATGAAAATATGATCTATATTGATCACTCTTGTAATAGAGTGGTCCACATTTCTACTAGTGAGTCCCCTTTTAAAACTTGTTTTGCATATATGCGACCTTCACCCTTGGATGTTGATATGGAAAACAAGGAGGAGTAAGGGAAAACACCACAGGAAAATCATTAAAAGCATAGAATTTTATTGAAAATATTAGGTGGATCCATTTTCAAGTATATGAGACACTACACAAGTCATAGGAAAGGTACAAGGCATGACATAATTAGCACAAAACATAAGAATTGTTCTAAGTCGAAGAGATAGTTTGGTTAGAACTAAAGAAGGAAAGACTACAAGGTCATTGTAAGAAGATCAATAATCTATAGTATGGTGTTTTTGAGGTATTGAAGAAGGTGGAAGATAATACTTATAGAGTCATTCTATCCCAATACATGCACATTTACTCAGTAGTGAATGTGGAGAATTTGAAACTATATATTCCTTCCATATTGGATGAGGAGGAGGAGTACGTCCTATCTAGTATAGAGCACTTAGAAATAGATTCTCAGGAATACTTGGAAGAGGATTCTTTTTTTCAAAAGAGGTATAGAGCTACAAGATAGGGGAATCATTAACATTGGCAGATTGGGTCAAAAGGAAAACTTCCAAGAAAGGAAAAGTGGTACTCCAGGGAGAACGTAGAGGAAAAATTTCCTCACCTCATTTAGTAAATATTTTCGGGAGAAAACACCTCGCTAAATGTGGATGTGTGATCTAGATTGGATCATTATACAATTTTCTATATATCTTTGTACTTTTTAGGTGGAACACATTAGAGGAATAATATTGGAGAGCCATTTTAGTGGTAGGCCCCAATTTGGAAGATTGAGTCCAAAAATTCATTTGAAATCTTCTACATACATTTTGATCCATCAAACAATATTTTTTTTTCCAAACCTACTTTGGAAGAACATGCCATATTATACACATTGAGACCTTTCTAATGGTTCCAAAATTACCTTGATTAGAGTTGGTATGTGAAATTTATGTCTCACACAAATTTACCTACCGTGTTTACCACCATGGTACAAGTGGATGCCACATCATCCCCTATCACTCACAACTTTTGGGGCTAGCCACAGACAAAATATATAGAATATTATAGAAGGACCAAACATTATAACTAATTGAGGGTTTAGGGAGTCAAAACCCTAATCCTATATGGCTATGAGGTTTTGTTAAATACTAGAATGCTAGAACGAGAAAAAGTTCCATTTTTTTTTAGTGTACTTGTTCCATATTTGAGCAAAGCATCCAAGGAATGGTATTTTTATAGAATATCATAGGAGGTAATAGATTATGTAGAAGTTCGTTCAAGCCAAAATGTCAAAGGAAACTCCATAGTGAGTGCCTCTTTCTTTGTACATGCTTTCCATAACTGAAGATAAGAGAGAAGATCATAGTCCTGACCTTCTAGCTAGGTTTTCTCCCATATTGGGTTTTCCAAGATACATCTTGTGCTCAGTTGTGTGGATGGTTTGTATTTTTTTGTCTGTTATTCCATTTTCGTATTCAGTTAATTTCATAAATTCAAGCAAAGATAGTAATTAACTAATCTAATATCTAAGGAAACAAACTACAAAAATATAAGATTTAAGAATAGTTTAAGATTTGTTTTGATGAACTATTCCAGTGGAATATACATGGTACTTTACAGTTCATTCAAAGAGTTGATTTGATTTTGTTATGTGTGTGTGTGTGTGTGTGTGTGTGTGTGGAGAGAGAGAGAGAGAATGATTATCTCGCATTGAATTTATTATTATATGTTTCTAGTTTTATATAACATCTTATGTTGGGTTGACATATGATTACATTAGCATTACAATGGACATAATGGACATTACAATGGTATGGACATTATAAACTCCTCAATAGTGGGCTATAGAATTCACCTTTCTTATCTCGCTGCAATGAAGTTCCATGGGAATTATGGTAATTATAGGGATTGAGTTTTTATTTGACAAGCACCCATTTAGTTGTCTCCAATGATTAAAGGATTCATCCTCTCAATATGAGTAGAAAATTGAGATACCTTTGAATTAGAGACTCTTAGTGTTGGATATAGATTACAACAAGGATGTACAAATTATTAATGTAATGGTTGTGTGTTGGATCTAGACAAAATGATGATGAGAACATGAAACCCTATCTCTACTCTAATTATGTTATTTTCAAGATTGCATTATTCATGAAATAAAATAGACAAAAGCATGAAAATAGACAATAGGTGAATTGGAAACCTACTAAGAATAAATAATATTTTCATTACCAATTGGAGGTCAAATACACACTTGTGGAATAATAAAGTTTTAGAGGATATGAGAAAATTAAGATACTAAAAGGAGGTGATGAACCTTAATCTAGGAAATCAAAAGTATCTCTTTGTTTTAACTAGTATAAAAAAGAAAATCAACATTCTAGAAAAACAACAAACTCTCACAAGCTCCATAGTGAAATAGGGCATTAGACAATTTGTGAAACACTACGGGTGGAAATAATTTGTTATTTTTGTGACATTGAGAGTGTTGAAGATGAAAATAAATTTATCCTAGAATGTCATATTTAGCACACATTATGTCTTAATTTTAAAATATTTGTTATAATGTCAACCTTTCTAACTTTTTAACTCACCAAAACTATGGTGATTTAAGAATTCTTCTCTTAAATTTTTTGAGGACAAAAAGAAATTCTAAGAAAAAAGAAAATCCTCATCATTTTTTTAAGGCTTAACATACTAATGTGAGACATTAATAACCAATACCATCATTATTTCTTTCACCAACCCTGTACTATGAAACAATACATCGATTAGAAATTTTAATTAAATATATTTATAAAAACTAACAAAAATGAAACACTTCTTTTAAATTCTATTAATTTAGATGCACGGAGAAATCTCATTCTTTAACACCCCGTTAACACCTTCAAGTTATACACATTCTACCAACTAAGCATAAGTTCTACACCTCCATATAACATCACTCAATGTAGAGCAACTTTATAACTCTAAAAACTTTATAATGCACTTAAGTATATTTATCCTCTTGGAGAGAGTATATTTATTGCTTTTCTTTCTTTCATTGAAATTGTTATTAACTTAAAAGTATTTAGTTAATTTTAACATAAATTTATAACAAATTAACATTTTTTTATTAATAAAAAAATATATATTTATATTTATGATGGAATATAATTTTTTTTATTATTATTATAATAATTATTAAATTTAAAATATTTCATTAATTATAAATATATATATATATATATATATAATTTTTAATGTTAAAGTTTTTATTAATAAAATTATTATAATTGATGAAAAATTTATGTTATATATATAAATAACATAAATCTATGATCAATTATAATTATTTTATTAATAAAAACTTTAACAGTAAAAATTAATGATCAAAATTTTGAAACATTATAACCTTAGTCAGGTCACTCAAAAAAATTACTCGTTCTTTCGATGCATGCTTACGCAATCCCTATCCACTAAATAGTGCTCTTGTTCCTTGCCTTTCATGGATATAGTAAGACTTTCTCAGACCTCCGAAGAAATCCAAGCTCTCGTACATCTCTTTTGCCAAACTTTATATGAAATTAATATTGGAAAATGTGACCCTATCACTGAATCTTTTGCCCAATTTTATAAGAAATCAACATTGCAAATTGCAACCCTTTCACTATATATTCACAAAATCGGAACACCGCCGTGTCATAATGACTATGGTATTGGGAAATCCACTTTCGTATTGGAAAACCCACTTATGATTAGGCCTCTGACCCTTCATCTAACCATACAATGAGGGTCCTCTCCAATCAAGTGGACCTGGATGGGAGTCACAGTCACTTGACAAATTGGGGATGATTTATTGCTCTCTCATTTAGCATGCCAAATAAACTTTGATGCCCACATGAGCAGACACCGGAGAACATGAATGCAAAACAACATAAGCCAATTGATAAATTCCTTTGAAACGAAACGATAAGACTGAAAATGATCAGAGCAGA
>JASDQU010235056.1:0-17125 GCA_032191745.1 Picea mariana | reverse complement strand
GTGTAGGATCAAAGGTTTACAGCATATAAATGATCATACAAATAATAAACGCGACAAAGGACTGCAAAGTTTGTATTATGATATCTCTATGGATTACAAAATGGCCGAATGCGGCTAACTAATTGACAATACTTGACTAGATCAACATACAAAGGATCTTAGCCGGAATATACATAAGCAATTGCAGCTGAATAAAATAACAACACTCGACTAGATCAAAAGACAAAAGGATCTTAGCCAGAATACAAATAAGCAACTAAAAGATAATACCTGTAATATGGGAGCACTCCGAAATCAATGAAGAATGATGAAAGATCTGGATGATCTTCCCAGTGACTAGGGTGTGTCTTTCAACACCGAAATTAGCCAACTGTTGTCTTCCTCCTGGAATACACTGAACTATATCTTCTGAGATGCACCTCTTCTCCTCAATGACAAGTAATAATCTGCATAATGATGAATTAGGTCATCAACCCATCCTTTATAGCTTTCCAAAACCCTAAATCATGTTGAAACCCTAATTCGTTGTTGATTTCCAAAACCCTAAATCATGCTGAAACCCTAATTCGTTGTTGACTTCCAAAACCCTAAATCACTGCTGAAACCCTAATTCATTATCGACTTCTATTTTTAGCTCATAATGACTTAAAAGCGCTTTTAACCCTTTTTAGCTCAATGTCACTTTTTGAATATAACACCTGTGATTGGAGTGACCTCTAGTAACCCTGTTTACCCCTCTTTGGCCCCGGCTATAGTCTAACGGGGCAGTTTAGACCATTAAGCCTCCTCTTCTGGAGGTCCTATTTGGAAAGGGACATTACAAAATCTCTGATTGTTTTTCTTAAAGACCAGTTCCGTTTTCTCAAACTCTTCACCTGTCCCAAAAAAACTGCGTTTCTTTTCAGTTTTGATTGAGCACTGGCAAGAGTTGCACATGCGTTATCAATGGTTGGTCTACACTCTTTGAAATGATCTATGATTTTTTCCTCTAACATCCTCTGTTCCTCCCTAAGCTTAGTAATTACATCTTGTGCCTCTCTGAGCTGTTTTTTAAGCCAATTTACATTCCCTTATCTCACTGTGAGCGAGGTAGGGGGAAACTGACCTGCTTGACTCTGTAAAGATGGTGTTTCAATAGTATTTTCTGCCAGTTGTCTTCTTAATTCTCTATTCTCTTAATAACATTGGGAAATAACGTGTTGCGCTTGCTTTAGTTACTGTGACAATTCATGAACATTTGCATTTTCCTCACCTAACTCCACCTGCCTTTCATCAATTCCCTTTCTTGCACCTTCAACAGGATCTAGCTGAATGATGTGCATGGAAAATATCTTGGAAACATAATTGGTGCGAAGTTTACTGGGAGATTGGATCTCCTCAATTTTATTAGTCAACATTGACCTTCTTTTGTTCTGGGATGTTGGCTGATTGAATGACGAGTCTTCTAATTATTTCCCTTTTCTTTTTTTAGTAGCATCTTCCTTTCTTGCCTCTGCATTTTGAAGTGATGATTTCTCTGCAGATAAAGGAATTTCTCCTTTGGGGTCTCTGGGAATGTTAGCCAAAATCAAAAAAGAATCCCAGTCCTTGTTCAAATGTCTCAATTCTTCAACCACTAACATATTGATTAATGAAAAATGGAACAAGTTGTTCCCTGGTTGGTCAGCCTTGGCCTGGATGTTTTCCATGATATTTCCCAAGCTATGACACAAGAACAAAGGTAGATTAAATGGATTTTTCCATGTGAAGTGCATCAGTAACCTGATGTGATATGGATACACCCTGTCGATCCTTCCTTCACAGGTGAAATATATTTTGATTATCTTTAGAAGTTTCTTGAAAGGCTCCAGGAGATATTGGCTTGGAATGTCGGCTCCAATTTTCCGATTTAGACATTCGGGCTTGATGAAGTCCTTATAACACGAAATGTATAAAGGAATTCCTTTAAACCATTTTTCTCCGTGCAGAGGGATCTCTGTTGCAGCTGACAACGTTTCCTCCGTCACTCATAAAATGATTCCCACAATTGTTGCGTTGACCCGAGTAAAATTAAGGGCGAACTGCTCAACCAGCTTCACATTATATCCTTTGATCCTTTCGCAGAAATGCATACAATTGGCTTGTTCGAAAGATTCCCTGATCGTCGGGTCTTCATTTATCAACTCCAGATCCTAAGGTTCAAACCTCACAGCCCTGCCACTTCTTGCCTTCTTTCGTATGCTTGGGGAAACTGCCATGATGATAGTATATATTAATTTCGTGCGCGCGATAATGAATTGTGATATCCCCTCTGCGCGTCAAATAAGAATGATGAAATTTGCAGAGATTGCAAGAAAACGTAGCAATAGAAATATTTTTTGTGACAAACAAAATCAGCCATGGAAATTCCTGGCACGACAAACAAAATCAACTACATAAATTTTTGGTGCAGCAGTAAAGCGCGATGGAAAATTTTGGCGCAGTAGTAAAACGCGATGGAAATTTTTGGCACGGTGGGGAAACTCGGTGCGGTAGAAACCAACAACAAGAGACTTGACGCGGTAGGAAATTGTGACGGAAACTTTCGACACAGTGGAAAAATCGGCACAATAGTAAAGCACGACGGAAAAATTCAGTGCAGTGGGGAACTGGGCGCAATAGTAAAGTACGACTGGAAAATTAAGCGCAGTGGGGAACTGGGCGCGGTAGCAAACAACAATGGGAGACTTGTCACGAGATGAAAAATTTCAGCACAATGGGAAAAATTGACACGACAGTAGGAAATTTAGAAGGAATAAGGTTGGCTGTGAGAAGAAACCATTCGCCCAAAAAGCTAGTTTCAGCGAGCTCCAAAAGACTTTAATAAATGGTTGAATATGATAGAGGAGAAACAACAAAATTAACACAACAAACTTATGTAACGACTGGCAGCAAATAATGTTTACGCAACGAAGGGCTCCAAAATTTGCTAAAACAAAATACGGATGACAGACAAGCTCTGAATGTGAAGGAGAGGCATAAAGGGTGACCAATATTTATGCTAGAATGGATACATAATGAAATAATGGAAAAGGAAAGTAAATCCATGGTGGTGAAAAGTTAGAAAGAAGGTTGAAGATTTGTGCAACAAACTCGCGCAACGGGTACACTTTCAAGTGTGCAAAGTAAAAATGATAGGAGTTTCACGATTGTTTACTTTTTTGACTTAATAATTAGGGAATGATGCTCATAATATCTTTCGACGTGACCTTTATCCTAACCACTTGACTCGATTTTGGTACGTAATTTCCACCTTTTTGACATGACTCGAGACTTAGGGAAATGGACCCTTACAATTTAAACATGGCGAGCCTTACACCCCTTTAACTAACTTATGGCCAGACCCATTACTCGATGATTTCAAACTACTCTTTATTTGATCACTAACCTTACAAGCTTTGATGCACAAACTATAACTCATCTAGGACTAACTCTAACTACAAAAATCATGGTGCTAACAATAGGAAAGCCACATCATTGGATGAAGTGACTTTGAGTATGGGAAACAGTGGTAGAGGAGGAAATGACAAGAAAAAATAAAAACTAGAGAAATAAATACTTGAGAGGGAAGCTAGGGAGAAAAAAAAATAGCAACAGAAGAAGTTAGAATTGGAGTGGAAAAAGAAGTTGAAGCTTTGAGGATGGAAAAAGAGGTGGAAGAGAAGAAAATAAATGAATATTTAAAGTTGTCCCAAGAATAATATCAAAAAAGAAAGAACAAGAAGAAGCGGAAATGAAGAGGGATGAGGAAACTAGGGAATCAAAACCTATGGACATAGGAACCTCCCATCCTGAAACTTCATGCAGAACACTAGGGCCATCCATCACGAGATGCCATTTTCCTTTGAGTCAACTGGGCTTGGGAAAATTCACCCCATGCAAATATGATGCAATTGCAATTTTGGATGCATTTGTGTTCGAAAAAACAAAAGGATGGATAGTGAAACAATCCTACAAAAATATCAAACTACCAAGATTTTTCATGATCACAATCACCATTGAAACCCCACTAATGGCATATACAACTAACCCCATTTCCAAATCTTTTTCAAGGATTTTCCTCTCCCAAGCTTTTGAATTCAACATCAGAAGCATGGGATATAGAAATTGGAGCAGGAGATGGCTCAAAATAAAGTAGATATGACCAGCCTAGATGAGTTCAAAGATTTCTCTTTTGAACTACAAGATGAACTAAGTATTTCTCCGAGACCAATGTATTCCAACCTCCAAGAATTTCAAAGTCACACCACTTAGTTCCTCTCTTACCTAGAAAATACTAAAGATACAAATGTGGTGCCATATGGTGTTCAGTTAAGTATGGATGAGCTTAAAAAGTGGTAGGAAAAAGAGAAAGATACACCCAAGGACCTTCCTAGGATGAGTAAGAGGGAGAGTCGGTGCAATTACATGACTCTGGAAAACTTCCAATTTGCAAGCACATCCCTTGAAAAGACTATCATTGCCTTTGTAAATAACTACAAATTCTTGCACCTTGATACATAAAAGGTAGTAGAAATATGTCGCCCCCCCACTCAGAGATATGGGCTCACCTCAACCCATGATGGATGTTTTTAATGAACTAGAGGAGATCATTAGAAGAAAATGGATTGCATCCAAAATAACTCCAAGGATCTCTAAAGAGGCCCTAGAAAATCATATTGAATACCCTTTGAAAGAAATTAATTTGATTAATTCATTTCTTAGTATGTTGAAGAGGGGTGTGGGCCCCATGCCCATGGAATTAGTATCCTATGAAGTTTCCTTCAAACAATTGATTTTTAGGTGCATAGGGATTTCTTATCAACATGAGGTTTGGTCAGATTACTTGGATGAAGAAGCACATGGTCAACTATGACCTCAGTAAAATACAAATTTTGGTACAGAATATTATTGTGAAAAGAAAAGAAAAGGAATAAAACTACAAAGCTAAAAAGTTTGTAATTTCCCGAAGGGAATTCAAGAAGTCACAAGACAATTATGAACTGAAAGGATATAAAATATAATTTACTAACTACATAAAGGGATTTTGACTATTGATACTTTATAAACACTTTTATAAAAAAATTAATGAGAAGAATCCCTCAGGACCAATTTTGAGGAGGAGTGTTGGTGTCTAGTAATGTGTGTATTGAGAACTACTTACGGTGCTTATTTTGTTATTGGGATCACTTTAAGACTATATTTTTGTTATATAATTTTCTATATGGGGGTCACAATTTATGTTTTTCTTTTCTAAAATGTTTGGTTTGGGATGGTGAATGTGTGGTTGTGGACATTAATGCAATAGCAAACTTTTCATCTTTTCGTTTTTTTTTTTTCATTTTTTTTTCTTCAATAGTTTCATGCTCCTAAAATACTAACAAAAATATATATCTAACCTTATATCCATTAGCTAATATACACTCCTGCCTAGGATAGGTAAAATAGGACTGCATTTTGCATATATATTAAAAAACATTGTACATTTTACACTCCACCCTTCTTTTCATATTTCAATAGTAACAATTGTTGAGCCAAAATTCAGATGGTATCCGTATTCCAAATGGTGTGAGGTCTAATTGGGAATCTACATCAAGGAGAACCCTTGTTGTTGAGCAAGGAACTTTTCTCTCGACAACATAGGGATTCCTCCCTATAAGCATTACAAAATAGCATATTGATCAATAGGGATTTTTATAATAATAAAGGGGTTAATATTGAAATTACCTCATGGTATACTATCAATACAAACTTCCAAGTGCCTTTGTGTTATGACCCAAGGGGGAATATATGGGGTATTTGGAGTATGTTCTCCCATTATTTAAAAATTTATTGTGTAACTCATCTCTCTTATCTATATTGGAGTTGTGCTCCATGCTCACATTAGTGTACAAGGTGTGTACTTCTAGTTTATTTTGATATTTTAAGCATTTGGATCATAACACTTTTCCAAATCCATCATCGTTCCCTTTTTTTTCCTTGGTGCATTCCATAATGACAACAATGCTCTATGGAAGTGGGCTAGCCAATAGCAGCTTCCATGCTGACATAAGATGAAGGTTGTATCTTGTCAAGGTCCACGAGGCCAACAATAAATTCAAAAAGAAAGAGGTTATTGTTGGGAACATGTATCATATCTCAAACCTCACACCATATCCAAAATCCTAAAACCTCTCTTGGAATTTAAAAACCATGACAACTAGACTATTTTCTAAAAATATTTAAAACATGCTCTACAACTCTTCTCACCTTAAAATACAAAACTTTTAGACATAATCCACATTGGTATCAATTTAAGGTATCAAGGAACTAATAACAACTAATAAATCAAATGTAGATTCTATTAAACCAATAACACACACCCTAGAAGTGTTCATTCCAAATATTATATAAATATGGATTATATTCAAGAACCTTGGCCAAACACAAAGCATGGCATACTCACCATCAAATTTATATTAAAGGACGACTCAAGCTATGAAGGGAAAGTGGACACGATGAGTCAATGATATGTGGTTTGGAATGCTTCTATGAAGTCTTTATACCCATTTCAATGACAAGAGGTCAACTAAGGTGGTGAAAAAGGTATGTTTTATTTGCCTCGACCAAGGTTCAATTCTCACAAAATTGATTGGCTCTCCCCTACAATGTTGGCCAAAGGAAGTAGACCCATCATGGTCATTAAGTCGAATCAGGTGGCCTCATGGAAACCTCTAGATATAAACCAAAAGATGTCCCATCTTTGAGTGATGGCCTCAAGTTTCTAGGATTCAAAGAATCTTCAATTATTACACCCATTTCTTATGCTAAAATCTATAACATCAAAAATGCATGTTTGCATTATTTGAATAGTTTATAAATAGTGAACTTGATATTTTCAATCCTTCCTTCCAAGCACAACCATAAGTAATGGATTTTAGAGTCAAAATCTAAGTAGTGTGAACACTAAGCGTCATTAAGACAATTTGTGTCATGTTATGACAAGATCTAGCACCCTTGTGCAAAGCTTCACAAGATGCAATATAAGTGTAGCTTTGGAATTACTTGCCACTATTAGCTTAGCAATTAGTTCCCTCATTTTAGTGAAGAACGAAATCCAACACATGGGAGGCTTCCCTAGCAACCTCAACGAACCCTACAACAAGACAAATTCAATTCTATGGCCTCCTATATTGGTCACTCAATCATACCACCACTAGGTTAAGGTTGTCAAGGAAAGAACAAGGTGGTTTAATGAAGTAGTTTCCATATTTGTATGTATGAAGTGTCTATGGCAATAAATTAGATTTATCAAGTCAAAGAACATCAAGGAGATGCCCCAAACACTACAAATCAAGAAGAAAGCTATAGTTTTTATAAAACTTGAAGAAAGACAATAAAATTCAACAATATGTCAAGTTCCAACAATAGAAAAATCATTCCTTAAAATAGGTTAATCATGCGATAGACTAAAGCTGAAAATGCAAGTTAAAACTAGGGTTTAGTAAAATCAATTGCTTAAATGTAAATATGACATACAAAAACCCTAAAATGTCCAAGATGTCAAGCCCCAAAAGGATGAAAATTATAACAACAATGTAGTAAATGATGTCAAGGTGTATCTCAAGGTAAAAGATGCCAATAAACCCTAGACGTCAAGCTAGAAGATGATTGGAAGTTGAATGAAGATTGCAACAATCCCTAATCTAACCATAGAGAAACAAAGGAGAGGTGAAGATGTTCGACAAAAATAGGGTATTCCAACAAAGGATGAACACCTTAAGTCACCACTCACACAATCAGATCAAAGATCGACACACTGATGTTTTTACGTTGTTAAAACCCTCAAAGAGGGAAATATTCCACGACCCCATCCAACGTGACCACTTGAGGCAATATATTAATGCAAAAGAAAAATATTTTACAAGAGAGTTCTTCACAATCCATCATCAATGAATGACCCTCCATGCTCTTTAAATAGAGATCATGGACCAATCGGGTATTAAGTCACGGATTAATATAGACGTTAAGATCAAGGAGAATATGAGTTGTTGGATTGCTCTATTTCTAGAACATGTCATGACCATTGAATTACATAACTACAAATGAATAGTAATGCATACCAAATAAACACAAGAAGAAACACACTTTTACCTAAAGACACATTAAACCAAGTTGATCTTAACTAACTCCTAAGTGTCTAAATATCCTAATATGCCCCATTAAGAACAACTTGGGATAGGATTGAAGGATTTACAAAGGTGACACAATAGGAAAAGGAAGGAGGCATCAGAGCCTATCCCCCCTTAATGAAAACTTCTTGAACTCCTAACATAGATCAAAGTTTGGAAAAATTCGCTTCTGCAAGAGACTTTGTGAAAATGTTTGCAACATGATATTCTATAAGAAAAAAGATCACTTTAATAACTTGATCATGAATATCTTTCCGATGAAGTGCATGTGTATCTTGATGTGTTTGTTGCGTTGATGTTGAACGAGATATTTGGCGAGCTTTATGGCACTCTGATTGTCACACTAGAGGTTGGTCGAATGTTGTTGCTATAATCTAAACTCTAAAAAGATCTGTTGAAGCCACAAGGATTCTTGACTTGCATTAACTGCTTCTCGAGACTCTTCTTCTGCGAAAGAAAGAGTAAGATCTTTTTGTTTCTTACAATCCCAAGTGACAGGTCCATAACCAAGGCTAAAAACATAACCTACAATAGAATTTCGATCATTAGGGTCACCAACCCAATCTAAATCAATGAAACCAACCAACAAAGGAGTCCCCCTTGAATCGTAATGTATTTGAAACTGAACTGTACCTAGGACATACCAAAGTATCCTTTTTGTTTCTTTCCAATCAATTTCATGATGTGTTTGCATATACTAGGAAAGAAGACCAAAAACAAAGGAAATATCATGTCATGTATGAGTCAAATACAAAAGAATACCAACTAATTGATTATACAAAGTGGCATCAACTTCGAGAGTATTACAGGTGGCAACAAGTTTGACTCTAGACTAGAAGGGAGAAGGGACTGGTTTAGAAATCATCCATGTGAAAGCAAGGAAGAAGGTCACAAGAATACTTAGACTGGGAAAGAAAAATTCCTTCCTTGGTTTGCAATACTTAGAGGCCAAGGAATAGTGAAAATAACCTAAGTTTGTCATTTCAAATTTCTTTTTAAGGTTGGAATTCACATGGGTTAAAATTTTAGGGTCACTACTAGTGAGGATAAGGTCATCAACATAAAGAAAAACGATTATGAGATGGATTCCTACTTTTTTTGTGTAGACATTAGGGTTAGAATGACATCTAGAAAAGATGGTGTCAAGAGGAAAGTTGTCCATTTTGGCATCCCAAGCTTGAGGAGCTTGTTTAAGACCATAAAGAGATTTCCTAAGGTCACAAACAAGGTTGGAGTCATTCTAGACATAGCCAGGAGGTTGTTCCATGTAGATTTCTTCTTTCAAATCACCATGCAAGAAGGAGGATTCAACATCCATATGATGGAACTCCCATTTATGTGAGGCAACAAGGGCTAGAACAAGGTTGATGGAATTCATTTTGGCTATGGGGGAAAAGGTTTCATTATAGTCAATGCCTTTAACTTGAGAGAACCCTTTGGAAACTAGTCAGGCCTTGTGTCTTTCAACACTTCCATCTAATGCATACTTAGTTCTATACATCCATTTACATTTGGCAAGTTTTCTTCCTTTCATAAGAGGTACAGGATCCCAAGTATCGTTCTCCATTAAAGAGTGATACTCTTCATTCATTCATGAATCCCAATATGGATGGCCTGAAGCTTCTGCAAATGTGTCTGAACCATGAGTCTATGAAACTTGAGCCAAAAGATAAGAGGCTCACTGGAACTGTGAATGTGTTTGATGTTTATCCATAGGATCACTAGCAAGATCACCAACTACTTCTCTAGTTGAACAGACCCATCTGGGAAGTGGTGGTACTGGTGCAAGTACATGTTCAATGGACTCATTTGGAGGAAGGTGAGTAGGCAAAGGTGGATTTTCATCCTTACTATCATCATCTGAAGAAGAAACCAGAATAGGAACAAAAGATGGCACAAACCCGAAAATGGCTAGCGGGTTGAAGATGTCACAAACTCTGAATTAGGCTCACAATCCAAGAGATTCTCATCAAATTTAAAATATCTTCTAACAATAATTTCATTGGAATAAGGTTGAAGAATTTGGTAGCCTTTAACATCTCCAGAATATCCAACAAAAATGCACTTATCACTTTTAAATTGCAATGCTTTCCTTTTCTCATCAAGAATGTGAGCCCATGCTACACTACCAAATACACAGAAGTGGCTTACATATGGCTTAATTTTTAGTCCATGCTTATTCTAGTGTTATATTTTATAAATCCTTTGTGGGAGTGTGATTTACTATGGAATTTTTACAGTTGATGGCTTCCACTCAATAATGAATACTTAATCCCTTAGATTGGATCATACAATTATCCATTTATTTTAATGTGTGATTCTTTCTCTTAGCAACACTATTTTGTTGCGGTGTATATGGAACAATATGTTTCATTTGAATGCCCTATGTAGTGTAGTAACTTGCAAATTTGTTGTTCACATATTTGCCTCCATTATTTATTCTTAACCTTTGAAGTTGATGTCCAAATTGTTTTTATACAAGGGCCTTGTAGACCAAAAACTTGTCAAAAAATTCACTCTTAAGTTTAAAGAAGTAAACCCAAGTGTCTTTGGAGAACTCATCAATGAAAGTTAAGAAGTACTTGCACCCAAAGAAATAAGGATAAGAAAGTGGACCACACAAATCATTGTGAACAAGCTGCAAAGGGGTCAAAGCATGCTAAGAGGCAAGTTTTTCAAAATTTTCATGATGATGTTTGTTGAGAACACAATTGGCACAAACACCATCTCTGCAAGAAACAAGAGGAAGTCCAGTCACCATATGTTGATTACATCGTTGTTTCAATGAGTGATAGTTTAGATGAGACAATGATTTTGATACCATGTTTGACAAAATAGGGTATCATTTTCTTTATACTTCTAATAGTTTAGATGATCAAACGATTTTGATACCATGTTTGACAAAATAGTGTATCTCAAAAGACTGGGGTCCTAAATACCCTAGCTTTAAGGGCAACAATAATTTCTGACAAAGATCACCTTGAACAAGAGATGGACCACCTAATTAGGGTCTTTAAGAGCATATGATATGGAGAAAAGGACATCAAGAATGTTATAAAAAAGAATGAAAGAAGGAATCGACCAAAAAACAATAAAAAATACAACATGAAAGAATACCTTTTATACATTCAAGGGGTAACAGATAAGATTGCCAAAGTTTTGAAAATGAAGGAAATTACTACATCCTTCAAGCCCCTAATAACTATTAGACAAAGAATGAGATCCATCAAAGACCCTATGGACCATTGTCAAGGAAAATGAATCTACAAGATCTCTTGTTCCTATGGAAAATGCTACATTGGAGAGACTGGACGATCATTTCAAGTAAGGATCAAGGAACATGAAGAAAACATCATAAATGAGTGTATTTGCACCTCCTCCCTGACAAAACACTCCCTAAAAACCAAACACCATGTGTGCCTAGAAGACACCAAGATACTTTCTAAAGAAGACCACTACTACAAGAGATGCTTCAGAGAGGCCCTAGAAATAATCAAGCATCCCAACAATATGAATAGAGACAGTGGCCTAGAGGTGAGTAGCATTTGGCTTCCCTTGATTAACCAACTCAATGACCCCAGAAGATCAGGTTTGACACTTTTCCTAGATCTAGTTTTATTTTATTTTCTTTTAGTTTTATTTTTTTTTTAGGATTATTAATCTTTGAAGTTTATTATAATTATATTAAAACCTTAATTTTAATAATACCTTAGTTTCCTTTTTATAGTTCATCGATCATTTTTACCAAAAATTTCAACTTTAAATTAAAGACTCAATCTTCTATTATACTAGTTATCAATTTAATATACTTTATAATTAGACCTAATACGATTAATAAAAAAACTATGATACTACTACATACTTCACTATGATTCTACATACTCATTACATATTATAATATTTATATAACTTATTTAAATGTTCTTTTAGGATCTATTATATAATTTACATTATAATTTAGATCTTTATCTATAATACTAATACTAACATTGTTATTACAATTAATAACTAACTAAAATAAGCTTTCTAAGGTTTACGAAACATTATAATTTAAGTTCATTAATTACTATTAATTTCACAACCTAACATTTTCTTATCTATAGAGTTCTCTTTAAATCTCTTTTGGGATTCCCATCTCAAGAAGACAAGTTTAGCTTTAATTTTTTCATGCATCATGTATTTATTAAATAGATCTGCAACTCGTATCTTTGACAAGTAGTCTTGAAGATGAATCTAGTTTCAGATTCGAAATGCTAATTATAATGGCTCTAACTGTGGATAATCCAAAAGATTTCTCTGCAAAATAGGGTATTCCAACAAAGGATGAACACCTTTAGTAACCACTCATAGACCAAATCAAATATCAACACACCGATGTTTTTACATGGTTAAAACCCTCAAAGAGGGAAACAATCCACAACCCCAACCAACATGACTGCTTGAGGCAATATATTAATGCAAAAGAAAAATATTTTACAAGAGAGTTCCTCACAATCGATCATTGGAAAGTGACCCTCCCTTCTCTTTAAAAAGAGATAATGGACCAATCGAGTGTTAAGTTACAGATCAATGTTGTTTTTAATAATGAGGAGATATGAGTTGTCGGATCACTCTATGTCTAGAACATATCGTAACCGTCAGATTACATAATTACAAATGCATAGTAATGCATACTAAAATACACACTAAGAAACACACTTTTACCTAAAGACACATTATACCATGTTGTTCTTAACTAACTCCCAAGTGTCTAAATATACTAACAGAAGATGGGGTTTAGAACTCGCTAGGAGAGAGAGACTAGTGTAGTTCAATCCTCTTGGGCATATGGAGTCAAGATGAGTTTTATTGGGAGATAAAACCCTAAAGTAGTCCGCTACAAACCCTAGAGATTCAACCAATAGAATGATGACTAGAGAAGAAGAAGAATATAAAGCACTTATGTTCCTCTCTTATGATTCCACCAAGAAATGTGTTTAGCATAAAATATAAAATTTACCATGAAACATTAGTAGCATTATTAAGAATAAATTGTAGAAAATGCACTTACTTCATCCAAGAAACCATGAGATAAAACCCTAATTGCATAAATTTACATCCAAAATCAGAAAAACCATCCAAAGGTGACCTTCCAAGCATAGTGCATGAGTTGAGAAGAGCTAGTAACCCTTAGGGAGAAACTTTCAGAAGTACTCTCACAAATGGTGAGAAAAGTTGATGATAAAATGAAATGTGAGGGTAGCCTTCTTAAATGAGGGTAGCCTTCTTAAATGAGGCTACCCTAACAGATTTTTCCACATAATTTGTCAACTAAAAAATAGAAATGAGTTCGACCCCTCAATTTTCCTCTAACATAATTCCAAAATACAAAAATACATCATAAAACCCTAAAAAGGATGATGTCATGCTCCAAAAGGTGATGTCAATCTAGGAGAGAGTGACGTCATGCCTCCAAAGGAAAATGTTGGTCCTCCAAAGGCCAAGTAGCATCATCTGATGGTGAAAGAGTGTGAGGTGAGTTTTTTTCTCACTCCAAGCTATGCCAATCATCTCCAGAACCAAACCATCCACCAAATAGCCAAGAAGATTATGTCAAAGTCTAGAGGGTGACGTCAAGGGCATCCAAAGGCCATGCCCAGGGTTGAGAGAGATTGAATCACATCTCCAAGTGATGTCAAAACACTCGCTACTACAACGTACTTCATCCTCTATGCATTTAATCCCTGGGGTAATTTTCTCAGCATGTGGGCTTCCATCCCATATGAGTGGCATAATAACCATAATTTCTCAAACCAAGCCCATATGTCCATCATCCAAGGTTCTGAGAAGGTGAGAACCATTATCTGAGGGTGATGAATCACTGGGAGACCCACTTCTCTCCATCACACGTGCCAAAGTATTTCATAAAGGCACACCGTCCTAGGTGCAAGCCTAGGATGTCCCTCAAGAACCATGTTAGGGTCATCCAAACAAGCCAAAGTATAAAACAAGGTTAACCCAAGTTCATAAGAAACAATGGTCCTTAAAAAATGCGAAGTAAGTTGTAACTTAAGACATAAGCCATGTAAAATGATTCACTTCAGTATCCCCTACAAGCATCACACCGACCAGGACCCCATGTAAGTTACCAAGTTTAGGTATGGGAGGGACTTCATCCAACCCTATTAGGTGTGCCATCTAGACAGGAAATAAAATAACTGAGGTAGAGGGATAGGTCCTGAGAGTGACAAGGGAAAGTAAAAATCCACCAAGTGTAAGTGTGAAAATGATATGGTTTAGGGCTTACTCCATGGCTTATGGTGTCATAAATCCATCCCTACAAGTTCCTTTGTGGAGGGTGCACTTGCTTTTGAGTTACCCCATATTTTTGTGCCACCTTTTTCCAAACCCCTTTTTTCCTTTTTCTAATCCATGCATTCATTTATATTTGCAAATTTGTGGGTCCCATTTTATATAGGGTTTCAAGCTATAACATTACTTGTTTGGGACCGGGGTAAGCACTGAAAGAGTATAGCTCAAGTTGGAACATCTTTTGGTGGTCCTTCTTTTCTATGTTCACTTTCATTTCTATAATCGTTTTCTTATTCTTTTATAGCAGTTTCAAACAACCTCTAGGAATTTAGCCCCTTCTTCTCATGAGAGAATTTACCATTTCCAAAGTTTAGTATATGTGAAAGGTTTTAATATTGAAGGTGTTAAGTATGATCGAGAGCGAAATGTTACCCTTGGGAGCCCCCCCCAGTATTTCCCCTTTTCCTTCGGCAATGACAACACGAGACTAGGGCACATAAGTTGACCACCAAGGTGAAACAAGGAAACTAACACAATTTCCCAAACCAATGATCCATTATCCAACTTCAACCAAAGAGCTTCATCCACATGACTGAAAAATTAATCACAACACTTTGCATGAAGGAAGGACTAATAGACCTTATGGTGACAATGGATTACCATCTCCCATACTTTGGGTTGCTTGAATGTGATGAACCTTGGTTCATCTGTGTTGGGAGGAAAATGAGGGGGGTTGCTAGGATTCCATCTGTGGACATGTTGATCATCATCATCGTGGTGTATATCATGTTCTCCATTGCAGGCCTCGAGACATGATCTCCTCCAGTTACCCCTAGGTATGGGGGGGTAACATATGGCTCTAACATGGGGACATGTGATCACCATAGAGTACATGAGAACCTCAACATCTCTGGTCATCCAAGACTCGCAATACTACGTCCACTTCAACCAACAAAGAATTTTAGAAGTATCTTCCAATGGATGCGATCCACCAGTTGTTGGTGATAATCCAAAACCATGCTGAAAAGAAAAACTTTTGTAGCTATAGAATGATAAAACAAAATTTTCAGTGATAAAATGCAATTTCCTAACATGTATTCATTATGTACAAATGATTGATTACAATGACAATGAGGGCCATATATACCCACGCAGGGGTGCCCTTTCATTAATAGACATGTCTTTTGGATAAGACATGTATTTTCATTATGATGTATTAATTATTATTATTTAATGATTATTTATTTATATCTATATATTTTATATATTTATGTTCGTTACATAGCCTTCCCATTTAGAAATGCTTTGTCCTCGAAGCATGTTTATGGAGAATCTTATGTCTCCGTTCTGCTCACAATGTCTTCACATGATTCTCTATTTTTGGTGTGGTCAGGATTGACAATACGAGATGATATGAATGACAAAGAGTTGAACAAAATTGTCGAATTGTGAAAGGATCAGACCATCCTAAATCAATCTTTTGTGGCACATTTCTCTTCCACGATGAATCGTTATCATGATACTGAATTGTGTTGGTATCAATATTTTTCGAACGATAAGTTAGTCATTCATGTCCTGAATGACATTGATATTCTGAGTAGTTAAGATATATGCTCGTATGATTTGGATGTTGTTAAGGATTTCTTATAACTTGATTTTTCTTTATCATACTTGTAGCGTTTTCTTCTTTTAACTTCAATATATAATTTTATTCATTCACCGATGTTTCCTTGTTAATGGTTGAATTTCTATTAGTAAGTATAACTGGAGCTTCCGTCGTTTTTACTCCAACATCCCTATATGTTTTTTCTTCAACTGGAATGACATCTTCTTGAGCATTAATGTCTGGATTTTCAAGTTTCCCTTCTTTCAACTTTCTGATTTGTTCTAGTAGCCCGTGATTGAGGTTCTTCAAATGAGAATTTTCTTCATTTTTTTCCGATAGGTCCTTCTCGAGATATTGATTCTCTTGTTCCAACTTCTAAACACATTGTTTTCGATCCTTTGACTTCTTGATCTGTAAGTAGTTTTTTACTGTGTTCTTTTAACAAGAAATTTCTTCGTTTTTATCCTTGATAATTTCGTCAAATTCTTTATTCATCCTTGATATTGACTTTTGATTTTCTTGAAGGATCACCTTCGACATATATTTAAAGTCTTTTGTGGAAGGTATTATTGATTTTGACCTCATTGTAATGTCCTGGAATGTCATCATTTTCTTTTATAGGAAAACATCAAAAAAACATTCTATGTGTTTAAGATTAAGTTATCTAGTTTTCCAAACCAGGGTAACCCGAGAATTATGTCAACCTCTTTTTTATACATAGTTGCAACTTTGAATTGGGATATATCTTCATAATCAACAATTGTTACTAGCAAGTCCTTAATTTCATATTGTGTTTTGTGAAAAATATCTTCATTTTCAATTATACTTGACTCTTGAATTACTAATTGATTTCTCAATTCAATGTTAATGTAATTTTCATTATGGTCCAAGTTGATAACGATGTTAACCTCTCTTCCTTCAATACTCCCCTTTAATGTAGAAAACTCGTAACACAAGATTGAATAATCTTCATGAGTAAATCTTCATTTTTCCTTACTAGACTCCATTTCGCTCATTTGACTATTGTCAATAATTTACAATAAATAATTTCTTGAATATA
>JASDQU010235054.1:0-15039 GCA_032191745.1 Picea mariana | reverse complement strand
AGACTTAGTGATTGGTAAAGGTAAGCCATAGGCTAACAAACTATAGCAATTCTGTCACAAAGTCTCTTAAAGTCATGTATATATAGATCAAATAGTTAGCTAGTCGTTAACACCGACCAATGAGATAGGAAAACTATTCGTCGATATTGCCACGCAAGTTCGTCGCTATAGCAACGAAAATCCTGACTAGATTTAGAAAAGATTTTTGTGGATATTGAGACGAAATTTCGTGGCAATATCGACTAAAATTCCGCCCTGTTTAAAAAAAAGATGAAACTAGTGGAAGCATGGAAAATTTTGGTGGAATAATATGCCCATATGTAGTAGTGTGACAAAGTGTTAGATAATGTAGGAGGATAAGAAGTTTACTCCTTCACAGATGGCTTTTCAGGTTATCACCAGATCACGATTGCCAAGGAAGATCGCCATAAGACCACATTTGCAACAGAATGAGGATCCTACCAGTACACAATGATGCCTTTCAGATTGGAGAATGCACCAACCATATTTTCTAGGGTGGTGGTCAAAGCATTCAAGGAATTTTTACACAAATTTTTGGAAGCATATTTTGATGATTGGACTGTTTTTAGCTTATTGCAAAATCATATTAAATGTTTAATACTAATGTTGGATAAGTGCAAGCAATGTCATATTTCCCTGAACCTGAATAAGTGTATCTTATTTTCACTCTTTGGAGTGTTGTTAGGCCATATTTTGTGTAAGCAGGGGTTGCTGGTAGATCCTTCCAAGATTTCCATCATCCTTGATCTACCCCCTCCTACTTTGGTTAGACAACTACACTCTACGCTGGGACATATTAGATACTATAGAAAGTTCATCAATGGTTATGCACATATAACAACACCCATGGAGAATCTTTTAAAGAAATATTGTCAGTTTCAATGGTTAGAGGAATGTCAACAGAGCTTCGACACGCTGAAACAAAAAATGGTCACTCCGCCTATTCTGGTTTTCCCAGATTGGACTAAGGAATTCCATGTGAATGTCGATGCATCATCTATTTCATTAGGAGTAGTGTTAGTACAACCAAGAGAAAGATATATTAACCATCCATTAGCCTTTGCTAGCAGGAAGCTCTCCACAGATGAGATAAATTACACTACCACTGAGAGAGAAGGTTTAGCCATGGTGTATGCACTGCATAAGTTTCACCACTACTTATTGGGAGGAAATTTTAAGATGTTCACTAATCATTCTACGTTGAAATACCTAGTCAACAAGCCAGTGTTGGGGGGAATAATATGCACATGGCTATTGTTATTCCAGGAATATGATTTTGAGATTGTGGTCAAGCCAACGAGAATGAACAAGGGACCTAACCACTTGTCTATGTTAGAACATGGAGAAAAACCTACCAGTTTGGAGGATACACTACCAGATGCATATTTGTTGGCCATTAGAAAGGTTGATGATCACTTCGCCAAGATATTCCAGTTTTTTTGGCAGCCAATTCACTTTTTTATATTATACTTATAAGCTACCTACACCAGTGTTTTGCGAACCTTGATCTTCATCGCAATCTTTGGAATAAAACAACACTACTATTTTGCGCACTTTGTTCTCGTTTTCATGACTGCAAGCGTGAAAAATTTGTTTTCGAAGTCACATTAAAATTGTTACTGGATTATTATGGTCACTCTTGTCTATGTGTTCATTGCATTTCCAATTTAATTATAGTTGCACAATTGGCAAGCCTCCAAGATCTTTACTCATTTGGATTTCTTTAATTGTTAATATGACTTCGTTTTTATAAGACTGTGATGATATTCTTGTGATTGAGTTTTTGATACATTGGTGTTTTAATGTTCTATAGTATTTCATCAATTTCCTTGACACATTGGTTTCATGAAAACACATTGATGTTTTGCATGGGTTGAGCTAGCTCCACCACCCTCGCACATTCGGGCATTAATTCCTTCCCCCTATCCCGGGTCACCTCTGTTAGTTTTCGGGTAAGCCTGTGAGTCTTTCAATCTCGCGAATGCCCTAACCAAACCCTTTCCCATTCACTCTGCTCACTGTGTGCCTCCATCCATGGCACCTGTGGTGCGTATAGAGCCAAATGGTAGTCAAACTTTGTTGCTATTCGATGATGCCTGCAAAGATTTAGAAAACAGTGGTTGGCTGGTGTTTATACAGAGGTTTGAGGGTTTCAACCTTTTTGTTGCCCAACAATTCGCTCTCACCTTTAACGGATGCAGGGCTAAGGTTGGAGATATACAACTCGAGCTCAATGAGGAATTCATGAGCTCAGCTACAGGACTACCAGCTTCAGGGCAACGTTGGTTTAAAAACTCCAAAGTAGACGAGGTGTCGTGGCCTCTCCTTTTCACGTCAAGAAAAATTGTTTCCTGTGATAAAGGTATGCCCATCACTACCCTCAAACCCACATGACACGATCTTTTGGTAATTATTAAACAGTTTGTGACCTGCGAAGGTCAGTATGGCTGGTGTTCTTGTATCACCTCCGGTTATTGATGAATTTCATAGGATATCCTTTAAATATGCCACATTACTTCTTGCGTAGTCTTTACAAAATGTATAAAAGATTCAAGCATGAGAAGGCTGATAACAGCCTTTTCATCATGGCTTGATCAAAGTTATAGTCATCCATCATTTGAGCCTTCATGGTGATAGTTGGAAGGCCTTCCTATCCAGGAATGGCTTTGCCACCCCCGAGTCTATCCAAGTGGACAAAGTTGTGATTACGGAAACTATTGTTGGACCAGCCGTGCCACTTCATATCCTTCTACCCCCTGTCAAACCCTTGGATTGCCCTGACATCGACCTACCCGATACCATATCCAACCCCTGTGCTAAAGAAAATATCAAGGCCATTAAAATTCCTGTGAAGAAGAAAGGTAAGATTGACACTACTATCAACAGTAAGGGGAAGACACATGCTCGATGGATATCGAGATGTGCAAGGAATAAACCCAAGCCAAACGTCGACCAAAAGCCCATAGTGTTGAGAGAATACTTGAACTCCGATATTGAGCATTTCCTAGCCGAGGAATACCCATATTCCCATGGCCTATGCTCTAAAGAACCCTATGACTATGTCTATAACTTACCCCCGTGCCTCAAAAACGACCCAAACTACCCAGGAATCAAGCTTCACAAGGAAACCCCTAGTAACTTGAACAAACCCTAGCCTGTGATATCAAAGCCCGAGCAACCATCATGTATCCAATGAAATGCTTGGCTAGAGCGTTATTACACTGACGTTCCCCTGTTACAATCAAATATCAAATCGTTAGAGGAACAAATGACAGTGATGTCGAAGGAGAACGATAGGCTTCAAGCCAACGAAAATAAACAAAAAACCACCGGTTCGATTGTCTTCAGGAACGTAGAGGCAGCAACGGCCTTTGTCAATTCCAAATTATCATGATCGAGTTGCCTAAGTATGTGTTTTGACATCGATTTTGCTTTGTAAGTTTGCATGAATTAATATAATGGATTGGGTTTTGCTTTCAAATTAGCTCTGTTCATTTTAATACATTCGAAATGATTCTGTTATAGTTTGATCATCAAAAACGATTGTGTTGTGGATCCTGTACAGTAGATTCATATTACTAAATTCAAATTTAGTTATGATTTGGTTATGCAATTTTGTCATGCCCAGCTTAGTATAAGCCATTGATTTGTCTTTGATTATGTTTGGCTTGTTTTCCAAATCAATTCTGTCCGTTTGATTTTGAATAGTCGATTGGGTTTGATTTTGATTAGTTTTGTTTGTGTCTAATAGGTTCAAAACAATCCTATTGACTTTGATTATCCGAATAACAAGTCTATTTCATTTTGAATAAATATTCTCGTTTGGATTTTGATTACATTCGACCTGTGCAAAAGATCTATTTGCTAAAATCATGTAGCTATGTTGATTGATACGATTTTGCATAACAATTGTATCGACCCCAAACTACTTCGATCTATTCCTGTGTGATTTGATTTGCAAACAATTGCTGAGTGCTACGATTAGTATGATCGTTTGTATATGTTTGATATGGTTTTAAAAATTTGAAAAATGATCTTGTTGATTTCGTCTTGATTCGAAAACGATTTTGTTAATGGTTGAGGCGACATAAACTATTGCATGAATGATTTGTTTAACTGGTTACAGTTTGTGCCGATTGAAATTGGTTCATGAAAATGATTTCATTGATGTCGAATTATCTAAGTGATTTTGTTTACCCCGAATTGGTAGTAACAAATGTTGGATAGGGTGTATGTATCTCTGTTTCCATTCGTTTGACCACGATTTCGTTTGTTTCGATTTGCATACAAGTTTTGATTTGTTGTGGTATGAATTACTCACTTCGTTTGGAATCAGTTTTGATTTAATAAATCAAAGATAATTCTGTTAAGTCTTAGATTGATTTTAAAACGATTCTGTGCTCAAATTAGACCAGCTACAAAATCACAAGATTCTGTAGCTAGTCTTAAAAATTAGACTTTTGTCAATGTTATCAATAAAACACTATCTAAACTTCTGTATTATTGTCTCCTTACAAGTACCTACAAATTTCATTGACAAATGGGATATGTTGTAGCAGTTTAGATATAGTTTTTCAGTTGTTAGTCATAGGCAAAAATAAAGATTTGGGATACTATCCCCAGATTTTTTGTAAACTGTTTTGATAATTCCCATAGGGATGTTTTACCCTGTGGGAGGTCTTTAAATACTTATCATTTTGTAAGAGACCCATCATCATCACTGTTGGGAGAACCAGACTATGGATTTATAATAATACATGAGTGAGATGAAAGTTGATGTCCTGTAACATCTTTAGCTTTCAATATATCAAACTTTTATTTCAAGTTTTTTTTTATATCAGTTTGCAATTAATTATCGACTACTTTAGCTATCGTAATGCGTTGCAAGTTGATGTGATTTGGTTTATATGTTGTCCATGTCTAATCTCTCTTATTTAAAAAATACAACAATTACTCTATTTCAATTTAATGAATACAAGTTTATCTTTTTCGTTAATTGAATCGTTTTGTACAAATTTTGCACAAGGATTTATCTGACTGCGATAATTTGTAAATTATAAGATTGTTGTAATTTTGTATGTCTTGTTTGTCCTGTTATCAATATTTGGAGAGTACAACTGCTTCTTGTTTATGAGTAGCTCGTGGAGAATCTGGTGCGGGTTTCCTCCCACCGAACAACTATATCAACTATTGCATACAGGACAAACCTGAAGCGTTACTTCAGGTCAGCTTGTTATTTATTATTTGATAGTTAGTTTATTAGTGTAATTTAAGTAGTTTATATATAGATAGATAGATAGATAGATAGATAGATAGATAGATAGATAGATAGATAGATTTGTAGTTAGAGTTATTGTTTTAGTTGTTTAGTTTAGACAATTTTTTTTTATTTAATTTCTTTCTCATAAAATTATAAAAATAAAAAAACAATAGTTTCACTGTCTTAGGATAGTTTACCAATGATTTTTGCAGGTTTTCATTTAAATCTATAATCTGTAAATATTGTATATTTGTAACTAGATCTGATTCTGTTGATAATTGAACACTTAATTTTATAGAATTATAGTTGTTTGATTTAGGTAATAGATTGTATATATGTACTTTAGATTTGTTTATTAGTTTGCTTTAATTATTGGTTTCATTTAGATTAGTTCCTTAGTGTAGTTTCCTTTTGTTTTCCTAGGACTTAGATCGGCTAACGGAGCCGCTAAACCCGTCAGGGTGGTTCATCCCAAATGGCTTGGGTTATTTAGACAACCCCGGACCAGATCCACTCTTCCAGTTGGCGAGCATTCATTTTCTCCCATCAACAAGTTCCCGTCAACATGAATAACACCTAGTGAATATACAATTATTAAGAAGAAACAACTGGTACTTCGTGCTGCATATTTTTCACTTATAGTTGGACAACTATATAAGATGGGACCTAATGAGATCTTTAGGAGATGTGTTATGGAGGCAGAGAGACCACTGATTCTAGCAGAAGCACATGAAGGAATCACAGGAGGACATTATGCAAGAAAAGAAACAACGCAGAAGGTTCTTAGAGCTGGCTTCTGGTGGCCCACTTTACACAAAGATGCTAAGGGATACTACAAAGCCTGGGATGTATGCCAAAGAGTTGAGAAACCTTCTAGAAGAGATGAGATTACTTTAGCACCACAACTAACCTTAGACGAATTTGAGAAATGTGCAATTGATGTTGTGGGACCTATCAAACCACTAGGAAAGCGCACAGGAGCTCGATACATAATCACTGCGACAGAGTATTTGACCAGATAGGCAGAAGCAAGAGAAGCTAAGGAATATAGTGCAACTACAGTTGCGCAATTCATATTTGATGATATCATAACTAGGTTTGGATGCTCGAAGATCCTTATGAGTGATCAAGGTACACATTTTATTAATAAGTCTATTGAAGCCTTGACTCAGGAATTTGTAGTTCACCATCAGAAGAGAACTCCATACCATCCACAAGAGAATGGTACAGTCGAAGTGTTCAATAAGATCTTGGAAACAACGCTGATGAATATTTGCAGTGTAAACATAGATGATTGGGATTTGAGAGTACCAGTAGTGTTATGGTCCTATAGAACCACTTGCAAGAAGATGAAAATGCAGACTCCCTTTAATGTGGTATGTGGTCTAGAAGTAGTTGTACCTATGGAATATTTGGTTCCTAGCTTAAGAATTGTATCATTCATAGATATGGATCACATTGGCGCTGTTCAAAATAGGATTGCGTAGTTGGTCGAACTGGAGGAAGACAGGTTTATTGTAGGATTTCATCAGCAGGTACAAAAGGAAAGAGAAAAGGCCTATCACGACAGACGTATCAAGAAGAAATCCTTTAAGCAAGGAGATCTAGTATTGGTATATGAAAACAAGTTTTTGAAGCATCTAGGGAAGTTCATGACATATTGGTTGGGGCCATATGAGGTTGCATATGTAACAGAAGGTGGAGCTGTGTAGTTGAAGAATTTGAACACAGAATGGAAGGAAGGTTTGGTGAATGGGAGCCAGTCGAAATTGTACTATGAAAACCAGTTTCCTCGCAACTCTCAGTAAATATAAGAGAAGAAGGGTCTCGGTACCAGGTGCAGTTGAAACTGGGTAGAAAATAGAGAAAAGATAGTATACACATAGTGGGGAGGGACATAGCAGAAAGAATAGGATGCTCTGCACAGTCTAAAGTCAAGGTACAACAAAAGGTCTAGTCCTACAGTGACTCAGGATGAGTCACAGGTGAGTGTTGGGGGCATGTTAGCATTTGGTTATGGATTAAGGAAGAAATAAAAGAAAAAGGAAGAGAAAAGATGAAGTACAAACTACGTGGAAGACACAGTGACTGAGAATGGGTTGAAGTGGCCAAAGGAGAGGAAAAGAAGGAGTGAAGTAAGGGAAAATGAGTTGTTGGATGAGAGGATTGAGTAGGACAGAATAGAAAGGGATATGGATCGTGGAAAAATCAGCGAGCGAAAAAATCCACCAATGGATGCATTGGAGCACCTCATGGGAAACAAGGAATGATAGGCTGGAGAAGCCCTGAAAACGCGGGTCAAAGTGGACCTAAGGTTTTAGAGACCTAGGGCTTTGGCAGTTAAGGTTTTGACACCTAGGTTTTAGCCTAAGGTTTTCTAAGAGTCATTGTAATGTATAAATAAAGGTCTATAGGACCTTGAATGGGTTGGTTCTGAGTTCGTTATTGGCTAGAGTTGTGTTGTGTGTGAGAGAACTCTGGTATTGTAAGATCTTCAACTAGGTGCACAGGGAGGGGAGAGAACAAGAGAAAGAGACAAAGAGAGATCTACAACCTAAGTGCGTAAATATAATTGTATGTTTTCATATAATATCAAGAAACATAGTTTTGTGGATGTAGCCCTAGGGAGAGGGTGAACCACATATATTTTGTGTCTTTGTGATTGATTCTTTGTTCTTTGCTTCTGTTATTCTGTGTTGTGTTATTGTGTTAGATCTGGAATATAATTGTGCGAAGTAGGTTAGAGTTTGATAAAGCATAACTAGATCTTTGTGTGTTGTTCTTTTGGATCCACTTGCATTTTCTCTAGTTGTAGACACCTGTGTCCTGCAACCCCCTATTTCTACTTCAGGTGAGACTGCATCTACTCTGCAAGTGTTGCTGAAAGGGCCAATAGTTAGGGCTTGTTGGTGCATTGTTAGAGTTGAACCCCGGGTCTTCCCCTGTGCAAACAAGTGTGTAGAAACAAAACAATACAATAACCTACAACCATAGTATAATTAGGGACCTTAGTATAACACATCGCATAGATATGATCAAGGAAACAGAGGAGGAATCCATGGAGGAAGAGGCTTTGGAGGAGTTCCAAGATTAGTTATTTTTCATAACTGTCAGAAACCAGATCCCTATGAAAGAGACTTCCCAAAACCACCTACGACATGTATGTGTTTTCACGCAACATATCATGAAATAGAATATTATCCAACACTTTTGATCAAAATACATGACAAGAGGAACCAGACTAATCAGAACGTGCAATGGATCAAGGTGGAAAATAAAGAAGAGGATGGGAATAATATTAACATAGTTACTATAGGTGGTTCTAAGACAGGAGAATATGGAACCAAGAAGGATCAGGACCAATACTGGTGGGTCAGGAATAATACAATGCCTGAATAAAAATTTTATGCATGCAAAGAGAAAGACATATTCAAGGAAGCTAGATAGGAGATCTTGAAAGAAAACATTGCGTCCACTTTAGGAATGAATCTAGTATATGAGATACCAGTCTATGAGATGCCTTAATAATTTGATCAATCAAGAGCAGTCTTTAGAACAAGTAATTAAATTAAGAAAATTTTTGGGAGCTTGTGTCAAATTGCTGAGTTATAAAAATTCCTTACAAGTACAGCAAAATTTGTTAGAAAAGTGTAATCCTTGGGAATAAGGGGTTAAAAGAGTAAATCAGGTCCATAAGAAGAGAAGAACCAGCAGGGAATTCGGATTGAATGCCAATATAGGAGATTTCAATATGGGGGATATTATATTAGACTTAGGATCTAAAGTCAATTTTCTACAAAAGAAGACCTAGGAAGCTATGGGAGGACCACAATTGGGGTATTCACCTATTCAGTTGAATTTGTAAAATAAACACAAAGTGGTTCCAATTGGGAGGTTGAACGGGATTATAGTAGATCTAGATGGTGTGTGTACCATGGTGGAATTGAATTCATTGACATAGTGGAATTTGTTTTTCCATAACCAACATTGTTGGGTCTAGATTGGGCTTTTGATAACCAGGCTATTATCAACTTGAAGATAAGAAATATTATATCTGTATCAGGGGAGTAAATATTTATTGTGCCATTATATCCCTTAGAAGGAGGAAGGTATGTGAAACTTGAAATACATTATATTCTTAGAGAAGATGTGAATCAACTATACAAAACTACCACATGTGAAGAGGATTATATCAACCCAATTGCAGATGGCATGCTCAATTGGAGGAGTATTATTTCTTTTTCTTTAGACTCTGACACAATCCTATATAATTGGTATTAATGACTATATGAATTATCTACTAGGAGATGTGATAGAATGATGTGCATGCTGAGATGGGTTGGTACAGAGGTAAGAGAACCTCATACTTTTAATAGATTGAATGATTTAGAAGACTTTTTAATGAAGTATGAGGTAGAGATTATGGAAAATCAAAKATTACTAGCATTATATATTTMTTTAAAAKMTACACMTGYAATATRGTGGRGTACACATAAGGMAAAGATCAAYAATTGGTTCCAGTGCAAAAGGTTACTGAGCATCAGATTYARTGCAGAGCAYRAGCATAGTTATGAGGAGAAATATGAGGGATTTGGAAAACCTCAAGAACATGTATATAAGTGCATAATTCAATGGAGATTAGTATCACCAGAAGAATGGCCACACCATTTTATTCACAGACTAGAAGGCATTCCGAAGAACCGGTACACAGAACAAGAACAACACAGAGAAACTGCTAACTGGGAAGAAATACAATATAATTTCATAGTTACATTTGCCTTTATAGCATGATATTCCAGAGATAGATACAATGATAAAAGTGGTAACAGATAAGATATTTGAAGAACCAGAGTTTGAAATAGTCCCAGCATATCAGAAGCAGGCTAAACAGACAATGAAACCATTGATACAGTGTTATCACGTCGTAGAAGAAGAAGATCCAACAGAAGGTAATCTACACAACATAAATATCCTAGAATTACAAGGTGAAAGGGAAGTAAAAGATCCCAAGATAGATTCATAAAATTATGATACACTGTTAAACATTAAGAAGGTCAACATTGGAATTGTGGAAAAACAAAAAATGTCCAGTATTGAAGATTATTTGGATAATCAGACAGTAGAGAGGATCACAGAATTAATGTGTGAGTAGAGTGAGTTATTCCCAACACCATTCTCAAATATGAAGGGGTTAGCAGGAGATATAGGAGAGATGAAGATATCATTGAAGTCAAAAGAAAGACCTATCAGACAAAGGCCTTACAGATTGAATCCAATATGCAAAGAGAAGGTGAAGATAAAAATTGACAACATGCTAGAAGTTGGTGTCATACAACCTGTCGAAGAGTTAGAATGGATCATTCCTATGGTGATATAGGAAAATAATCAATGAGGCATCAAGATTTGTGTAGATTTGAGAAAATTGAATGATTCTTTCCTACATGATCCTTTCCCTACCCCATTTACAAATGAAGTTTTGGAGAATGTAAGGGGTGAAGAAGATTATTCTTTTAAAAATGGATTTTTAGGTTATCATCATATAAGGATCACACCAGAAGATAGTCATAAGACAACATTTTATCTAGAGTAGGGATCATTTCAGTATACAGTTATTCCATTTAGATTGAAGAATGCACCAACAATGTTTTCAAGGGTAGTAGTAGCATCTTTTAAGGACTTTATTGAAAACATTTTGGAGGTTTACTTGGGTGATTGGAAAATGTTTAGTTTGATTAAGGATCATTTTGAAGTATTAAGGATACTGTTGGACATATGTAGACAGTGTTAGATCTCATTAAATATTAAGAAGTGTACTTTCAACGCACCTTTTGGCATTTTGTTAGGGCATGTGGTGTGTAAACAAGGTCTACTGGTTCATCCTACTAAAATTGTTGTCATAGTTAACTTACCACCACCAAAGTCAGTGCTCCAGTTGAAAAGTACATTGGGACATACAGGATATTACAAAAAAATCATAAGAGGATATGCACAGATTACTATGCCAATGGAGAAGTTATTGAAGAAGGACACTAAGTATCAATGGAATGATGAATTCTAGCAGATTTTGGATATTTTAAAGGAGAAGATGGTTATTGTGCCGATTTTAGTATTTCCAGACAGGGAAAAGGAATTTCATGTGCATGTAGATGAATCTTCAATAGCATTAGGAGTAGTACTAACCCAACTAGGAGAAGGTAATATAGATCACCCTATTTCATTTGCAAGCAAAAACTTATCAGATTTAAAACATAATAGTAACAATATATAAAGAGAAGGATTAACTATGGTGTATGATTTACAGAAATACAAACATTGTTGGTTAGGGAGAAAATTGAAGATGTTTACATATCATTCAACGATGAGATATTTATTCAATAATCTAGTGTTGGGGGGAAGGATATGCAGATGGCTAATTTTGTTCCAATAATTTGATTTTTAGGTTATGGTGAAGGGTCGAAGATTGAATGCAATACCAGATCACTTATCTAGGATAACTAATGGAGAAGAACCCAATAACTTGAAAGACAAATTTCCATATGCCCAATTGTTTTCAGTACAGATATATGATGAGTACTTTGCTGACATTATTGAGTGTTTGAGTATAGAATTTTCACCCAGAGAATTTAATATTGCGCAGAATAAAAACTTGATGGTCGGAGCTACGAATTATTAGTTGATTGCAGGTCATTTATAAAAACTAGGAGAAAACAAAATCTCGAGAAGATGTGTGATGGAGCATGAAAGACCCATTATTTTGGCAGAGGAGCATGAAGGAATTGATGGATGACACTAAGAAGGAAAATATACTGCGTAGAAGGTATTGTGCATAGGATTATGGTGGCCAATAGATTCAAAGAAATATTGTCAAAAGTGTGATGTTTTTCAAAGAGTTGGGAAGCCATCCATGAGGGATGAGATGCCACTAAGACCAAAAGATACTTTACAAGTGTTTGATAAATGGGAAGTAGATTTCGTAGGTCCAATTAATCCACCAACTATAATATTAGGAGCCATATATATTATCACAACAAAAAATAATTGACCAGATGGGTTGGGTCAACATCAGTAAAGGATTGCAACACAGAGACGACATCACACTTTTTAATTGAACATGTAGTGACAAGATTTGGATGTCCAAGAATATTGATGAGTGATCAGGGGACTCACTTCATTAACAATACAATTGAGGCAATTCTTGAAGAGTTGAAGATAGATCATCAGAAGAGCAGTCCTTATCACCCTCAAGAAAATGGAATAGTGGAATCATTCAACAAGATTTTGAAGAATCCCTTGAGAAATATTTCTAATGTAAACATATATGATTTGGATTTGAAGGTACTAGGATTACTTTGGGTTTATATAACTACCTACAAGAAACTATCAGGAAAGACACCCTTTATATTGGTGTATGGATAGGAGGAAGTAGTTCCTTTAGATTATTTGATACCAAATATATGCATTGTAGCAATTATAGATATGAAAAAAAGGGGGGAAGCGCAGGAAATATTGGCTCAAATAATGGAATTACAAGAGGAAACAATTATAGCATGTTTCCATTAGGAGGTTTCTTAAAGCGAAGGATAAATCATGGCATGAAAGTCAAATTAAGAAGAAGAATTTTGAGGAAGGAGATATGGTTCTCATCTATGCAAATAAGTATTTGCAACACTCAGGGAAGCTTAGAATGCATTGACTAGGGCCATATCAAATCAAGTATGTCACAGATGGAGTTGTTGTACAACTACAAGACTTAGCAAGAAAGGAAGTTCAAGGAATGGTGAATGGTAGTTGATTGAAACTATATAGGGACATTCGACCTACTAACCCTCAGTAGTTGTTGTGCATCAAGTAGACATGTACATATTGTAAATAGTAGGAGCTAAAAGGATAAAAAGGAAGATAAAACTAGAAAAAATGAAGAACAAGCCAAAAAGAAGTAGTAAGAGGAATAAGTGATAGAAACATAGTTGGGAATGACAACGCACAACAAGACAAAAAATTGGTATGAAGGAATTCATAAGATTGCACGCACAAAAAATAAACACCGCATGACGGGACAAAGATCAACCGAAAAAATTGAAAAAGGATGAATGGAAAAGAACATACACATAAAATCATTAATGATAGAAGTCTGCAAAGAGGGAAAAGCTCAGCAAAGTTCTACACTTTGCGATTTCTGAGAAATAGAGAACTTAAGAGAAAAAAAAAGGGGTGAGTGAGAAAGAGACACATTAATTCACATGCAAGGAAAACAATATGACACCTCCTAAGGTTATCTCTCCCAGTCGATTTGTAAGGGTGGCCTGAAAATCAGGGAGGAAGAAGGAAATAACCACCGAACTGAGAAAAGGTAGAAGAAGAAAAATCAACCACGAAAAAGGTGAAATAGAATCAGAATGCAAAAAAACCTAACGACGGAGAAAACACTAATCCCAAAAACCCTATAGAAGGGGACAGAATTGAAAAAAAGAAATAGGAAGCCGGTGCAGAAGAAGTCATGGTCGAAGATATTACAAGCCAACAAGAAACATAGGATGAAGAATAAGAAGAAGTTGGGGAATAATTTACAGAATAAAATCTAGCCATGGGCCGGAAGAGGAAAATACTAGGATATCCAAGAAAACAAACAGCAACAGAGATCATGCTACCTCATATCCCAGTTGAGGACATGCTAGGGAAAGTAGCCAAATTGAAGTATGTGGATCATGATGTAACATAAACAATTAAGTTTCTTGACCTTGCATAAGAAATTTACCTAGAAAACAAGGAGGACGCAGGACCCTCAGGAAAACCAATTTTGGAGCTCGCGCAATGGATCACAATATTATATAACTCGATCATTATTAAATTACTCGAGATACCACATTTAGGGCATGGTAAGAAAGTGGGCCATTGTGTGAAACAACTACTTGCGAGGGTACATGGAGGTATCTTATGGATGGATAGGTTGGTCCATATAGATGTAGACCTAATAGAAAAAATCATAGCATTTCCTACCAGTGGTGTAAAACTAGAGGACTACTTGGAGAAAAAATCCAGGGATAAGGAGATTGTAGAAGAAGTCAAAGCATAGCTTGGGAAAAAAAAGGGAAATATGAGTATAGTGATAAAATACATCAATGACCATGCAACAAGGTTTTCCATGAAGCTTATGGATTGCAAACATTTGAGGAAGTGTGTTGGATCATGTTGTCATTGATGCCAATGGTTTGATTATTTTGGAGATTGTTGGATCGTATGTAAATGGTTTGGTTTGATTTATGTCAAGTAATTGATTGATATGATTCCCTTAATGAGAATGATATATGTCCAAGTGGAAACCAATAAATGCAAATATGAATCATTAGTGTCTTATCATGGTTGATAAGGTGCACAAATGGATGAACTCCAAAGTGGTCCCCTTATGGTGAAATTCCTCACGGGAAGACACTTTATGGAATGCGTTATCCTAGACGGATGGTTGGAGGACCCATGCTTGTATGTGGAATAATGAGATGAAGATCAATGAAGTTCTTAGTGAAACTATCCTATATGGATAGTGCTTGTCATGCCATTTCCGGTGGTATGTGGAATGTCACATAACTCCTCACAGTTTGAGAGTTATGGACTTATGAAGTTGGAGGACCCCCATATGAAGGCTTGAAGCCCCAAAAGGTCAAAGAAGTAAAAGTGCTTGAAAATAAGATATCATTATTTAAATGATAAAGTAAAGTGACAAAATCAAGATGGATTATTTAAATGATAAAGTAAAGTGACAA
>JASDQU010235053.1:0-17123 GCA_032191745.1 Picea mariana | reverse complement strand
TGAAACACGTGGACGGGAATTAAAGGAAGAATAAAATGAATCAATGGAACAAATTTATGAAGAAGAAGTAGAAGGGGAAGATGAAGAGGATAAGATAGAAGTAGAAGAGCAAGTTCAACAAGTGCCTCCAAAGATACCTAGAAAATGAGTACATAGGAATAATTCTTCAGGTCAGATTATCAGAAACAAGAATGAAGGAGTTGATACTAGAAGAAGAATTCGTTCACCAAAACAAATGCACCTAGCACTCTTATCTACGATTGGACCAAACAGTTTTGAAGAGGCCATCAAGGATGAATTTTGGAATAAGGCCATGGATGAATAATTGGATCAACTTGGGAATTGGTTCCAAGACCAAAGAATAAGAATGTGATTGGCACAAAGTGGGTTTTCATAAATAAATTGAATGAATATGGATAGGTTACAAGGAACAAAGCTAGATTGGTATGTAAATGATACGCACAGGTTGAAGGAATCGAATTTGAAGAGACATTTTCCTCAGTTTCCAAAATGGAAACAATCTGATTTCTTTTAGCTTATGCATGTTCCAAGAATATCAAAGTGTGTCAGATGGATGTGGAATCATCTTTTCTGAATGGGGAACTTGAAGAATAAGTCTACATTGAACAACCATAAGGATTTTAGTTGTTAGAGAATGCAGATTATGTGTGTAAATTGAAAAAGGCCTTGTATGGTCTAAAACAGGCTCCTATAGCATGGTACTCTAGACTGGATAAATATCTACAATGGGCAGGGTTCAGAAAAGGAACTTAAAACAACAACCTCTACATCAAGGTAACTCAAGATAGTATCTTATTAATTGAAGTTTATGTTGATGATATTATCTTTTGAAGTATTAACAACAGGTTAAGCCAGAAATTTGCAAATGATATGCAGAATGAATTTGAAATTTCATTACTTGGAGAACTATCCTTCTTTCTGGGTCTTTAGATATGTCAAAGCAACCAATAATTTTTTATTTCTCAAACTAAGTATATCAGAGAAATGTTAAAGAAGTTCAGAATGGAAGATTGCAAACCAGTTACCACTCCTATGAAAAACAATTTCATGTTGAGCAAAGATGATGATTCAAAGTCTACATACTAGAGGAAATACAGGTCAATGATTGGTATCTTACTATATGTGAGAGCATACAGAACAGATTTAATGAAGATAGTTGGATAGGTGGCACGATTTCAAGTAGCACCAAAGGAATCACATGTCGTAGTAGTGAAAAAGATTTTCAGATATATCAAAGGAACATAAGAGTTTGGATTATGGTATCCAAAACGAAATGATCTATCACTTATTGCCTACATAGATGCAGATTGGACAAGTTACATTGATGACCGGCGAAGCACAGTGGAGTAGCATTCTACTTGGGTGAGTGTTTAGTATCTTGGATAAGCAAGAAACAATAATCAATATATTTATCTACAGTCGAACCAGAGTATATTGCAGAAACTGGATGATATACACAGGTTCTATGGATGAAAAAAACTATGACATATATACAGGTTGAGTATGATGAGCCCATTCCAAACTATTGTGATAATACAAGCGCCACCAGTATCTCAAAGAACCATGTGATGAACTCCAAGGCAAAGAACATTCCAATCAAGTATTACTTTCTACAGGAACAATTTGCAGAGAACAACATCAGAGTTGAATATGTGGGCAAAAAAGAACAAGTGGCATAAATCTTTAGAAAACCACTTCCAAGGGAATCCTTTGAGTATCTTCGCCAAAGACTCAGAGTAATTTCTACTCCAAAATGAATTCTTTTAAATGCTTATCTTATATGTCTTATATTTACATGAGGAAGCACCATAAATAGGACAGTTCAGTTTGGGAGATCATTTTCAGGAAGAGTTAAGTTAGGGGGAGTATCCCCAAGGACAGTTCAGTCGGGGGGAGAAACCCCAGATGGAAATATACATTTTCTCTTGATGACAAAGGGGGAGAGATTTATTAGATGCAAAGGTAAATGCTTGGAGAAAGAGCACAGAGGCATGGTTTCAGGGGGAGCGATGGTCACAAGGGGAGCATGACTGATATGTCTTCAATATTGCATCAAAGTGTTTCCATCAATGCCAAAGGGGGATATTTTTTATTATTTGGGTTGGTTGTCATTGATGTCAACACTTGAAGAAAGTCTGGTAGAGAATTTTGGTAGAATGAAGGTTTGGGTAATGGACCCAAGTTTGTTTGATGTATAATGGTATGAGTTTTAATATATATGAAGGTAATACTATTCTATATGGATAGTACATGTCATGTCATTTCCGGTGGTATGTGGAACGTCACATAACTCCTCACGGTTAGAGAGTTATGACCATGTGAAGTTGACGAATCCTCATGAGTCATCTAGAAGCTCCAAAAAGTCAAAGTAGTCAAAGTGGTTGCAAAGAAGAAATTATTTAAATAATAAAGTGAAGTGATGAATTTACTATAAGTCAAAGTGGATACAAAAGAAATTATTTAAATAATAAATTTAATGGAGAAATTACTAAGTGGACAAGTGGTTAGAAGTGGGTTAGCCCTAAAATCAGGAAAGTGGTTTAAGAGATTTTAGAAGGTAAATAAGAAAGTGAAGTGATGAGTGTACTATAAGTCAATGTGGATACAAAAGAAATTATTTAAATAATAAATTGAATGGATAAATTACTATGTGGAAAAGTGGTTACAAGTGGGTTATCCCTAAAATAAGGAAAGTGGTTTAAAATGGTTAGAAGGTAACCCCTTGAGGAAGCTACATACAAGTATAAATAAGAGGAAATGGTCTCTCATTTAATTACAATTGATCATATTGAATATCTACAAGTGACCGAGGTAACCAAAGAATATCTAAGGAGAATTTTAGAGGGAAGGTGAAGTAAAGAAGGCCAAAATTCAAGGGAGGATAAATTATTTTGATGATGCTTTCTAAGGTATGTTATTTACAGGTCGTCTCACCATTTTTGCAATAACTTTTTTTCTAGAATGATTCATACTGCAAAATCTAGAGGACATTGAGGAAACATATTCAAGTAGGTGTGATAAAAATTTTAGCTTGTGGGTCGTTGTATTTTTTGAGTTACACTCAGTGGAAAATAGGGTTTGTGGCTAGTCCTAGAACTAATCTAAAACATGGGCTTAGGGTAAAAATGTCATAACTTCTTCATAACAGATCCAAATTTAGTAAAAAAAAATGTATTGGTTATAGTATAGTCTTTAGTATTATGTGTACCATTTTCAGATCCATACAACAAATATTATGTGCAGGGAACGCTCTACAAGTTCTCTCTATAGAATAATCCAGAATTCAGCAAGGTATGCCATTTTTGTTATAAATCATTTCTTGGGAGGTTCCAAGAAGTGAAACCTGGAGAAATTGCAGACAAGACACTGAAGAAAATTGTGTACTATTTTTATGCCTTTATTCATTACAAGTACATAGTTATGATTATTGCAAGTTAGGGTTGTTGACTAATCCAAAACTAGTAATGTGAAACTAAAGTAAATTTTGATGAAAATGCTAGTCTCTTGTTAAGGAAGGTTTGCAGGTATGTGATCATATACACCAGGTCTGTTACAGATTTACAAATTAGATTTGGATGATGGAATTGATGAAGGATTTTTGTTGAGGTTGAGGTACAGGTTGATGCATGGTTCAAGTTATTGGTACATGTTGTTTGGTGCAGGTTGATTGGTACAAGTTTACAATAGTATATCTCACATAGATAGTGTGACAGTGGTTCCATATTCTACTTATATTTTAGGGCGGTTGGACGAGGCAAGGACATGTGGTTGTAGCCACCTTCTGGTTGTAGTCAGAGAACATAGGGGGTTGTAGCCTCGTTTTGGTTGTATCCATAGAATTGGGGAGTTGGAGCTTCCCTTAGGCTGTAGCGTGAGAAACTAGGGGGTTGGAGCCTCCTTCCAGTTGCAGTTGGAAAACAAAGGAAGTTGGTGCTTNAAAACATTACATGGTTTTCTCTCAATTTGGGTTTCCACGTAAAAACATTGGTGTACTGTGTATGTGTATGATTGTTCATTTGATCATTGTTTATTTACTCTGCAACTATTGGATGATAATGCTACATTGATATAACACTTGAATTTTATGGTTAAAAATGATTCAATTGCTCTATTACTGATTCACCCCCCTTCTCAGTAATCCAACACTAATAACCATAATAGGCATCAAAAGGAGAAAACCTAACGAAGGCATTAATAGATTATTTTAGCTATGTTGTAAAACATGAAATTAAGTGTCCCATTTCTTTTATGGGCATAGTATAGATGTAGATCATGCAACATTGTAGAAAAAATGAAACCAAACATGAGTGAAGAATAATTGATTACTTCATTAGGTAGTGATGGTTTTGGTACATGGTACAAAGATAGCCATTCTTGAAAGACAACAAACAACTACAAGAATACAATCATTCTTATGAAGATCCATGGTTGACCCACTCATAAAATAAAAAGAGATAGACTCCCATGGGTGTGAAGGATTGGTAATGGGGTGTACACACTTTGTTTGTGGTGAGTAGCCTTGCTACTATTGTAGAGAAACATTGGAGAATAGAGGACTCAATGTGGCATTGCATGGATGCCCCAAAAAATTGTTTCTATAGATTTTGGAGGGTTTTTGCTTTGCCAAAATGACCACCAGAAGAAGAATCACGAGCTTCATGGATTAAAGGGTGGTGATTTGGAGTCTAAGGTACACAAAGAAGATTAAAATGATACATCCAACCATCATGAACAACATAACCTAGAAAAGGGGTCTTATTGATTTTAGTGGGATGATGGGCCATGAGCCATATGAGACAAAGAAAATGATTATTAGCATAGAAAGGTTTCCAGTCTTCATAGGAATAACAATGTATATTGAGGATTTTTAGTACTTGAATAGGGGGTGACTCAACATATCAACAACTTTATACACAATCCACCTTTTATACTTGATCATGAGATGAAATTGATGTATATAAGATTCCCAATTGAAATGGCATTGTTATTGAATCTTTGACTAGGAGTTGAGAAAAATTAATGGATAATGATTAGTGTGCATGATGGCTTCTTTTCCTAGAATTTAATGGTGTTTCTATTTCAATGTTACACCATGGCATAAAATTATTTGTCTTATGTACTATATCACATCTTCGCTTCATTCAATATCTCAAAATGGTAAGCTGCGAGGTGGTCTCCCTATTTAAGAATCCCACCATTGGCATAATGGGATGCATCTATTTATATTTCAAAAGGTTTCTACAAATATAGAATATGCAAGAATTAGATTTTGTTGGTCTAAAGAAGATAAAACATGATGTGCACATGTTGTAAATGCTCATCACAGGAACAATTGAATATAACGACGTCATTAAGTTTATGACAAAGAATATACCTAGATAAGGACTAAATATATCATTAATCAATCTCATGAATGTGATGGGGGAATTTGTGATCCCAAAAGGGATGAAAAACAACTCAAATAAGCCAAATTTAGTGGTGAACGATATCTTCTAGGTGTTTAGGGAATTCATATGGAATTGTTGATAACATATTGTGAGGTCCAACTTTGTGAATTATTTAACACCGTGAATGTGGCTCAACAAATCATGTACTCATGGTAATGGATAATAGTTATTTATCATGACCTTACTGAAAGCCCTATAGTTCATGACCAAACAAATTTATTTAGAGTTATTTCTTGGGTTAAGGAGCATGAGAGATCCATAAGGAGACATGCTAGGTTAAATGTGGCTAAATTCCAACAAAAAGTGGAGCTTCAATTCCATCTCAGTAGCCTCATGAGGAGCAAGGAAATATGTTGGAGCATTAGGGATGAAAGCTCCAAAGACTAAGTAATAGAATTTTGAGCATAATGAGTCAGCAAAAGGCCATTTAGGGGAATGTTGATATATAAAAAATATTCAAAGAGAGGTTGCATAGCTAGAGGAGTGAGTTCCATGATAGTATTAGGTTTAATAAGACATACTACACAATGGGAAATACACTTGTAGAGGTTGACCTCAATCACTATAGCATGGCCATATAGAGCATAAGTATGGCAATTTTTTACATGTTTGGTTGACTTATAAATATTTTGAGAGGAATAATAAATGGCATGTTGATGTTGTTGATAGGAAATACCCAAGAGCATATCCAAGAAGTGAATCTAGGAAACATCAAAATCTATCTTCTCATGAAAAGAACCAATGAAAAATGTAATGGAATAACACTTAGTTACCCAAAGATAGGGCCTATCCATTTGAACCCAACCCACTTGATAAGGTGAGTGATGATCAATAGTTGGTAGATAAAGACAAGTGATAATGTCTCGAGAGACATATATTTTTCACTCCCATTTTTAAGGATCATGGAAGCAATATGATCTTTGATTTCACAATTATGGGTAAATAAGAGGTCAATGGGGAGGGTGGACAAATAATTTTTCATGAGAAGGAGATTGGGATCCAAGATTATGGAATTAGAAAGATGAATAACTTCAACATCTAATGTAGCAATAATGAGGGTGATTGTATCAAGGAATTCCATGGAGGGATTTTCAATATATAAGGAGTTTTTAAGATTTTTGCATTATAGAGTGTGGAACTTAGTTGTAGCACGGGTAACAGTCTTGTGAAAGGTGCACAATCATCCTCGACATGAGGAAGAGGGTGAACCAGCAACAGACTTGTTGGCTCCAGGAAGCAAGGATGATTTTAGGGGCTAAATTTCACTCCTCGCCTAATTTTCCATGGTTTTTCCCAAAAAGCGATTTTCCATTCTAAAAATGATTCGCCCAAATTCTATAGGATAAAATTATTTTACCTTAAAAATCACAAAAATTTTATACGAACTATATAAAATCCATAGAAATTTGAATATTTTTACAAAAATATCACCAAACATTTATAGTTGGCATATGAAGGATTAGTAATATTCGTCAAGGTTTCTGCATTTTAAAATAAATTTCCATCCTTAAAATCATCCCTTCGAGGAAGGAGGCTCTACAAGGAAAACATCTTGTACTAGAGGTTTTTGCAGGCATTTTTAATGTTACAAGATTCGATTTTTTTTTTTTTCAAAAAAGCCTATGTTATTCGTAGTGGAAGTTTTAATGGAGGTTTAACCATATGTTCCATGTAACCAATTTTTTTTGGGGTGGGAAGAGATTTTAGCGAAGGAATTTTTTTCGGTGCTTTTATTTTTCAAACACATTGGTGCGTTGTTATGTAAATGACACTAGTGTGTACACAAATTTGAAAATAATCAATGCCTTTACAATTAGTAAGCACATGTACACCTCTTTTTTGTATGCATCCTCGATGCTTTGTATGTTTAGGTATGCACGGGTTCATATTTTTTGTTTCATGTACCACACATGCTCGTATAAATATTATGGATTAGGTCATTCTTTTTGTTTTATGTCACAGCAGTACCATGTGCACTGCAGGGAAGTGAAATATCGAACATTTGAGGTGAGATGCTGGTGCCATCCTATGTACTAAGCACCAATGTGTATATTATATGTAAAGCACCAGTGCATATATCACATGTAAAGAAATATTGCCTATTATAATAATTCTCACCATAATATTTTTAAACAATGAATATAATCGTATCTTACGTCATTTAAAGTAGCATTGTCTTTTTTACAATTTTTAGTACCAGTCCTTCATTTTAATTAATAGGAACCAACGCATATAAATAATAAAAAAACATCGTTCACTGAGTTCAAAAGAATACAGTGCATTGATATGTATATATTTAAATATTTTTTTTTTTGACAAATTTCCAATTAATCATCTAGAAATCAATTATTTTTTTATAATAATATTGATTTTTATATCTTTGTTATTGTGTTTTGATATAATAATTACATTAATGGGTTATATATTAATTAATTAATTAATTAACAACAAAATATTTTACAATGTTAAACAATGCAATAAAATAAGAAACCAATTTTATTATATATGAATAAGTGACCCATCATCATATAAAATGGGACAACGTAAAGGTCCACGATAATCAAAATGCAACCAATATGTAATTGTTACATTTATTGGTAATATGTCCTCATGCAATTGGGACAATATGTTGAGTACATTTAACAAAAGCCCTGATATTCACAAACAAATATTCCAAAACATACAATGTGTAGTAACATTCAACTACATTGATTTTCATTCATCACTTGAACTGCCGTCATCACTCGAGTTGTGTGCATGCCTCATTTGTTCATCACTTGTAGGCAATATAGTACTTTGGTCATTTAACTTAATGTTTTCTTGATTGACTTGTTTTTTATGTTCCAATTGTTTATGTTCTATCTACAAACATAGAAATAAAGTGTAATAAGTATATCTAAATTTATATATATAGTAGAATATACATGATTTCATGAATCAAAAAGTGTACTACAGTAGGAAGCATTTCATAAATAATACACATTTTTTCCAAGCCAGGTTACATGTTATCTCTCAAAATAACTTATGTTGGATACACTTGGTTGACTATTCTTTATATGTTAGCACCTATTAGAAGACATCCATGGATGAGTGTAAATTAATTATTTAAATATAAATATCACAATGAACATGAAACTTTATGTAAGACCGAAAACATAAGTACTCACAAACTTTGTGATCAACCCTTTTATTCATTGTCATTTACATCGGATTTAATTATTGCATGAAATATTAATTTTCAATTGTTTTGTTGCAAAAAAGAAAAAAAGAAAAACCTACAGATATTGGATTTCCCCACTAGCATGTATTGGTTTCCCCCTCGTTTGTCCCTTGGAGTTTGCGTGACATGCCTTACCAACACACATCATTAATTTAAACCTATAGATAATTCAAATATATTAAATTTTTAATACACCTTAAAGAACTTGTCTTGTTCTCTTGTTGGGATGAACTAGCATCGCGCTCACTACAGTGAATTGTTTTCCTTGAACTTGTATTGAATATCTTCTATAAAAAAAAAAATCCAGGAATCATCAGATGTAAAATTTACGAAATGTTTGTTACAAAATAAGATTTTGGTGCAGACAATCAAATAGTTAAGAATATGTATACATACCAGCATATGATAATTGTTCTCTTACAAATTCAAAAACAATTTGTTTAGAAATTGTTATATTCTCATGGTGTTCTATAAATTAATTGAAGCAGTGATACCTCATTAATGTTTATTTCACACGACCGAACCCATAAACAAATTTAAAAGAGGACAATTGACAAGAAAATGAGCATTGGGGTGCTACTCTTGTATAGTGCACACTACTAATAGTTGTGAAAGAATTTTTTTAAAAGAAAATTGATAGTGAGAGGGTTTGGGATCCTATGTAATGAGTGGTCTCATTGCAAGAGATACCAAATGCCCCATATACAAGTAAAGAATCCCTATAAAAATCTATTTCTTAAAAAAATTATAGTTGTGAAAGATAGAGAAGGAAACCAAGACAAACAACAAGGAAGATAAGGCTTCCAATGTCGAATGTAACTTTGAAACCCTTTTATTTTTTTGAGAATGCACTAAAAATTGTTTGACTCAAATAGGAAAAAGATTGATATGATCAATAGAATGCAATCACATATCTAAAATTTCTCCTTTGCAAATTTGCATGTTATCTATGATGATCTCTTACAAATTTGGCTCTTCAAAAAACTCTACCCACTCTAAAGTTTTTGTTGGAAAATCTCTCTTGTAGAAATACCCCCTATAACTTTGATAAAATATTGAAATAATCATTATGGTTTTTGTAACACCCCATTTTTTATCCCCTAATTAAATTGTAATTAATTGTGATTAGTAATGATGTTATCTCATTGTGAAGATATTGTTACCATGGCATAGTAATCTAAACATTGTAAGTTGTATTATTGTGTAATATAAATGACAAACAACTCACTGAAGGATTGAGCACTAGTATTGGTCATGATACCACTAGTGGGATTAGTGAGGGGTCATAGAAGGGATTCAATGTTGTTAGGGACCCTAGGCCACCTTGTTGAATTATTTTGGGGGAAATAGCCCTTATTTCCCTCTAGCTTAAAGTTGAAGCCAATCATTTATGGAAGTATGGTTGGGATGTTGAGAAATTACCTCCCACGTAAATGCATGGGATTAATGGATCGGTATGTCCATGGAAAATCATGGATCACCCAACTATATGGGAGAGGACTTGAGAAACTTCTGAAGAGGAGAAATGATAGGCGCGCATGGGATGAGACAGAAAAAATGGTAGAAAAGGAAAGAGTGTGGAGGAGGACTTGACGATGCATGAGAATAGACTGCCGAGAGTTATGGGAGAACCCACATGTGGAGTAGATAGGAATGATTTTCAGAGAAATAGTGTTTACATGGTTTGTCTGAGAAACTGAAAACCCAACCTGAGTTGATAGGGTTGCAATTTGGATGCTGGGAGGAAATATGATAAACATCGCGGAGTCCCTAAGAATGGTGGGTGCAAGGATTTCTAACCTGTGGTTCTGTGAAGGAGAGTGGCCTTCACTTTTCCAAGTTTCTCTATGAGTCTGAGAGGATTTCTTGGTGGTATCATGGCTTTCCATGGGGGTGGCCAGATTGCAGATATCTTGTGCATTTGAGCCTATGGTTGGGTGGAAATGTGTTCACCCTGAGTTACTTGTTTCGGCCAACATTATTCGAATAAACAAGTGCACACTGACACTTATTTGCTTAATTCTTTTTCATCATGTAATACTTTTATTAGCTGTGAAATCTATGAAATTGTTTAGGATTCTAAATAAAAGTCAAGAGAGATAGAAGGAATGTGTGTGTATGTTTCTCTTTTCATGCTTGTGCTATTTACTGGTTATTATGTGTGGTGTTGTATGATGAATGAGAAGATTTCATAAGATTTGTAATTTTCATAGTTTAATCTCCGTGTTTTAATTTCCTAGTTATTTAAATTATGGGAACATGCTTTAAATAAAACCCTAGCACATATCCCGAACTCTAAGAATTAATTAATTGATACATGGGATTATGCTCCCTATATGTTTTAAATTTCTCCATATTGTACTTGTCCCCTATGAAATATAGTAATCATGTCTTGGCATGAGTTACAGAGTGGGTTCCTTGAGGGATTCCTTACCTCAGTTGCTTGAATGTTTCAGTCTTAGATTCATAAATCCAAACTTTTCATATGCCAATGCCTAGTGAAATCCTAGATCACTGGATATTATATGGGAAAGGTTCCAAGGTAACATCCCAACCCCTTTTCCCTTTGCTATATTATGAATCAGAGGAATTCTAAGGCACATGCAGATGATGGCATGATGAAATATGGGGTTGGGCGTTGATTGGATCCACCAATTGGAAGTGGACAAGTGTCGACATTGTGTTGGACTGGGCCAAGGAGACCTGTATCACCGTGTAAGAAGAGGTTACAATTTCAGTCGTTGGATTTGCAGATCGACGGATATGGGCTATCAATCTTACCATATTTCGAGTCTCTATGCCAAGATCCGGATCCACAAATCCATACATGGATCATTATAAATAAATTGCCTTTGTGAGAGTCTCGAATCTCAGATCCAGGATCAGTCAAGATTTCGTTCAAGGTTCTGACCTGCTTTTCTTTGCAAAATTATGAACCAGAGGAATTGGGGCAAGTTTCAATCATGTTGGGGAAGATGTGTCATGGTAGGCAGTGGTTCGAATACCACGAGGGGTTGACAGGTGTCAACTAAGAATTGGAGAAGGTTGAGGGTAGGCTTGTTGTTGGGCATGAATCCTTTGTCTAGTACCCTTTAACCTCACTTTTCAAATCATAGGGGTAGTTGATCTCAAGCATCCGATATATATTGAGCATAGGTTTTGGATGTAATTGGAGTTTCAAATCCCAGATGTCCTGAAATCCAGAAATTTGCATTAAGTCATTTATGAGAAATCCTTAATCCCCGGATGTCAGATTGGGCAGTGATCCAGGGCACAATTCCACGTCGAAAGGCTAGCCTTTGTGTGTGGGGACTGTGTGTTTGAGTCCCCATGTCATGCATTGATTGGACTATTATACTTCTAGGATTGGGCCATGTGACATTTATGACATCATATCCAGAAATCTAAAACTTCACAAAATCTGCATTTTGGGAAATATCGAATCCTGAATTGTTGGATATGGGAAGGTTCCAACACAGAGTTCTATTAGAGGCTTGGAGGACATGGGGAAGAAAACCTGCATGTGTCATGCCACGTCAACAGTCACATGTCATGCCATGTCCTCTTATTTGTATGAAACTGTCAGGTTAGTTGCCACGTCAACCTAATGTCCAACCAAGTTACGATGAGTCATGCTAGGTTTGATGCCACTTCATCTTCCATGTCAAATATTTTTATCTGGAACATCCAACATTTGGAAGAAATTGTTGGCAATATCCCTTTGGAAGCCCAGATGCCTAGATGCTTCTGGGTTTCATGTCATGATTCCATAGCAAGCTCAAGAGGGGATTGCAAGATAAAATTCTCTGAGTCAACTGAAGATAAAATTGAAGAGATGGAAGATAGGGTAAAACAAAATAAGCATCCTTGGAGTGAAAACCGAGTTTTAGAAGAGCTTGAGGGGTGGTTCCATGACTCCATCTTCTCTCGTACCCATGATACAAATTCTTCTAGGATCACAGGAACTTATTAACTAGTTAAAGATTTAATATCTCAGACCGTGAAAAAATAGGAGGAACAACATCAATATATTTTCCACACAATAAGGATATTTGAAGAGAAGTTTTAGGAAATCTTTAAATACTTTTTAAGAATTGGAATATCTGTCTCTAAAGTTAATAAGGAAGTTGAGGTTACTACCCACAAGCACAATTCACAGGTTTCAAAAAGAGCACAAGAAAATCCAATCACTCTTGACAAAGATTCACAACTATCAAGCTCGAAATTGAAGGAGACAAAGAAAAATAAGGAGCCAAAGAGAAACTCTGGAGGACACAACTTCTCCATCTAATTCATAATGTCTATTTTTTATTTTTATTTTTTTGTCTTTGTAATATCTCTGCTTGATGAAATCAGAATAGCCTTGTTGTAAATTTTATTTTATACATAATGTGAAAATAATTATGTGTTTTTTTAGTTTAAAAAGAATAGATATATCAATTATTACATTTAAAATGGTATTCACATAGTAAAATTGAAATTGTTACATTCATTGGAAATCACAAATAACCTGTGGCCTAATCTCCACAACCTTCTATTAGTTTATTTCAAATAATTATACATGATTGGTTTATTTGTTGCATTTTTCAAATAATTTGTTTGTGAACATATCTTTTAAATGTATACAAATAAGCTATAAAGATTTACATTTTAGAATAATCTAAATAATTAAATAATTATAAATATTTAAATAATTTTAATAGTTAAATTATTGTTTTTAAGATAAATTTAATATCATAAAATAAATTAAATTGATTTTTATAAAAAAAAAATTAGTCAACTCACTTTTGTAGCACGATTCAAAAAATAGTTTTATAATCAAAATATTAAGTGTATAAAAAATATTAAACCATTCAATTTTGTATGTTTTTTTTAAGCCACTCTAGTTTAAGTTCCATAACATTTGAATAATCTATAATAAATTATTTTTACAATTTTTGAAAACTCAAAACTGTACAAAGAGAAAATATAGTTATTGAAATGATAAAATTAAAGAAACATATTATAACTAGGTTCCATCTCTATTACACTTTGCCCATGCCAAGAGTAAATTATACTTTTAATTTATGAATTAAAAAAAAAAAATTATAATATAACCTAATTTGATTTATAAATGTATTGGAATGACAATTAAAAAAATGTTTATAAAAAATTATAATTGGATCATAATAAATCAATTGGAATAGACCTAAATTTTTGTCAACATTTGTTGATGATGATGATTAACATTCATTTAGATCGAATTACACCTTAAAAATATAAGAGATTACTTAGAATTCTTTAGGATTTTATTTCTATGCTTGAAAATCATTAAGAGAAGTGTTCCAAGATCACCGTAGTTTTCTTGAGTAAAAAGGTTAATAAGGTTGATAGTGTGAGAAATATTTTGAAATTGAGATCTAATCTAAGTGAATTTTTTTTTCATCTTCAACCCTCTTAGTGTCATAAATGTGAACTCTTTCATCCGATGGTGTTTTTGGAATTGACCAACTCCTTTACACTTGATCACCTCCTTATAATATCTTAATTTTACTTTTACCTTTAACTCTTTATTATGCCACACTTTTTTCTTAAATTATGTTGTAATTTAATATTTTTAATATTATCCTTATTCTGCAATATGATCTATTCCTTTATTCCTCAATGGTTTAGCGAAGACTAGGCATGTTTATGTCATCTGTGCCTAATCCTAAGGTGGTTTTAGCTATAGCTTGAAGCAATTTTAGGAATAATTTTTTCCTCCATGTTTTTAAACTTGTTCTTATACCTTAGGTACCTAGTCATGCTCTTAATGGGGGGAATTATCTTCTATGAAGAGGATAGAATAGGGTGTATTTCCTTTAATTTTGAGAGTGTAAGTTATAAAAAAAAATTAGACCATCTCTATATTTCTCCATGATCCTTTCTAGATACGACATCCCCAAACCTCACATCCATATAGAATAATGGTCTCAAAGAGGAGTTTTTCTTTTAAATCTAATATCCAAATATTCATTGATTTACAATTGTTTTCAAGCCTATAATAAGATTTCCATCCTCACTTTATTCCTTTCTCAACACTATAATTCTAGTTGAACTCGTGATAAATATTTATATCAAGATATTTGTATGGAAACACTTTCTCTAAATTATTTTTATCATATACGAAAGTATTATACTCAAGTCATTATATAAAATTTGCATATCATAAATTTTTGTTCATATTTATTAATGATATAAAGAAAATATTGAATCAAATTCTATTATATAACATTTATTTATTCTATTAATATTCATTAAATTTATATTTTAATTATTTAATTTAAAACAATGTAATACGATACAATATATATTTTTTATTCATATTTATTAATGATATAAAGAAAATATTAAATCAAATTATATTATATAACATTTATTTATTCTATTAATAATCACTAAATTTATATTTTAATTATTTAATTTGAAACAATGTAATACAATACAATATTTATTTTCTTTGCTAAAATTTGATAAAATAATATGAATTTTGAAAAGACATAATATGTTATCATCATAGCCCGGATGCAGGTGCTCGAATGGTACAACTAGCCTCCACTCCCGACGCCTCTTGTGCTCGCTTCGATGAACACTTGACTCCTGCTCCTCCTTCACCCCATGCGAATTAATATCAGATCAAAAATATTCTCTCCCTCTCCCTTCTCAGTCTTTCGGGTATGTTTGATCAAAGTCCCTCCAATTCCCCACGTTCTCCTAGAGTCCATTCACCACCCTCGGATGACTAGCACAATAGTCCAACCCCTTCGGATCCTCAAGGAAAGCAGTGAACAAAGGCTCAGTCAAGAAGGCAGGGTGCCCAAGCGGGTGAAGTTCATAATTTCACCCCCATGCAGAAAGTCCAACACAACAATTTTCCTCCCCCTTCCTCCTTCACAAAAATCACAAGATTTCCCACGAAGGAAGCGCACGCTAGCTCCACTAGCTCCTCTATGGACAACAACTTCACTAGATGCCTAGTGGTTGAAGAAATCCCTCCTAGGGTCTACCTAGTTAATTTTCTCGCTCTTGTCAATTTGTAGGTCTTTTACTTTTGTTTAGTTCCAATTTTTAAGACATGATTAAGTATTGGAAAGACTCATGGTTTACCTCTATGGGCAGGCTAGTTTTCTAAGTTTTACTCACTTGGTTTCCCAGTAAAGGCAGGCTCAGTCTATAGAACTTTTGTTCTTTCTTTTTGGATGACTCTTTCACCTTCCTTTCAGTCCATCATAATTCTCTTGAATGTACTACTATTGTATTTTTAATGAAATAGTTAAAAATTTAAAAAAAAATAAAAATAATCATCATAAAATATAAATTATAATAAATAAATTATATATTAAACACTTACTCCAATCTAAAAAAATATTTTATAATATCACATTGTCAAAGTTACATGCATAATTAAATTATATCTATTAAAATTAGTTAACACAAATTTCTCAAGAGAAATGTTCATTACTTTTTTTTTAAATGAATCATAAATTTATTGTTATTATTATTTTATACACTCATCTATAAAATACCTACCTACCAATAATTGAGAGGATAATAAGTTTTACATAAATTTATTTTTTTAAGATACTATTAAAAAAAAATAATGCAATAAATTTATTTTTTCAATAACTCTATAACTATATGTTTTAATAAAAATATTAAAAAAATAATAACTACATACATGCTATAAGTTTTGATAGAAATATTAAAAAATAATAACTAGTAATTAAATTTCTTACATATTATTAATTGACTTTAATAGTGAGAGGATAATAAGTTTTACATAATTTATTTTTTAAGATATTGTTAAAAAAATAATGAAATGAATTTATTTCTTCAATAACTTCAGAACAATATATTTTAATAAAAACATTAAAAAAATAATAACTAATAATTAAATTTCTTACATATTATTAATTACTTTAATAGTGAGAGGATAATAAGCTTTACATAAATTTATTTTTTAAGATAGTATTAAAAAAATAATGAAATGAATTTATTTCTTCAATAACTTCATAACTATATGTTTTAATAAAAACATTAAAAAAATAACAACTCCATGCATGTTCTATGTGAATAGTTACTATTACATTAAACAAAAATAAATTATTCTCCAAATAAATATAAAAAAAACCTAATAATTAAAAAAAAAATTAATGTCCAAATAAATATAAAAAAGGTAATAATTAAAAAAAATAATAACTACATTGGGAATACCCATGTTACTATTAATGCATTTACTATAATTACTATATTATAGTAGTATTTTGTAAAATTTAGGTAGTAGTAATAGTAGATGTAGTAGTATTTTGTAAAATTTAGGTAGTAGTAATAGTAGATGCTGAAGAATTTAACATTATATAAGGAGGATCGTGATGATATCAAATATTGCAATGAAAATATAGAATATTATTTTAATA